>JAUCNO010000795.1:15157358-15174298 GCA_032353835.1 Enteromius viviparus | reverse complement strand
GCCTTGACGTATTTTATGTAAAATTAATTAAAACATAATTTAAAAGATTGCAGAAGATTGTTGAGCTTCATAAAACAGAAAGTTGCTGTAGCTAGATTACTGAAAATCCCCATTTCCTCCATCAGGGGAATATTTAAGATAATCCAATCAAATAAAGATGTTAGAAATCTGTCTGGAAGAGGACATGTGTCTTTATCGTCCTAAAGCATGTGATGAGGATTACAACAAGCAGCTGATTAGAGAAGATACAGTAATTATTACAGTAATCTGAGACAGATAGCCAGCGATGAGCTCTCTTTACAAAGCTAAATGAATCAATTCTATCTGCCTGATTATTCAATAAATCAATCTGTTATTGTTACTTGTTCATCATCGTGTGGTCAGTGTTGCATTCCCATGTATTCCCATGAACAACATATTGACTAAACTTATGTAAGGCTTACGTAAGGACCCCCTTTATAAAGCATTGCTCCAACTTGCATTAGTAAGCAGCTCATAAATACTGCTGTATAGTGTTTTATTATGGTACAGAAATGCCTTGTTCTTGAGCGTATATGTATATATAATGTTTAATAACTGTATTTTCATACTTTATTAATGATAAATTTAATGTAAATAATTAATGAATAATTTAATCTATATTAACAAATGCTTTATTGGCTTGTTCCAGATGTTTATATATATATATATATATATATATATATATATATTTATAAATGAAAAACAAATCTCTACAGTTCCTGAGTGAGTCGCGGAGTGAAGGACAAATACATCATCATTCTGTTGATTTTATGCGGTGAATATCATTTCACTAAGTGCAGAAAATATATGATCAAACAACGCGTGAAATAATGATGTCTGTAATTATGTCTTGTTTCTTATTCTTTAATGTTTTTTAGTATTGTATAACTATTTAAACTTTGTAAGTTATTTGTTGTTTTACATTAGGCATGTAGCATGATGTATTTTTATTAGTTTTGTTAAAAAGTTCTCTCTTCTACGTTGAATTGACACATGTAAAAATGAAAGTAAAACGAGCATGGAAAGTAAGGTAAAGAGAAAACTCAAACAAATTAAAAACAAACAAATAAATTTAAAGAGAAAGTAAAATGCAGGGTGCTTACAGGCTATTTCAAAATGAAGGAAAGCACAGAAATGACTGAAAATTCAATCTGTTTAGGCTACTATGGTGAACAAGAGGACGACTTTATTTAGTGTGTGTGTGTGTGTGTGTGCACCTGGTATTTATCAACTTATGGGGAAAAGTTGTCCCCACAAAGATAGGAATACCAGTAAATTTTGACTTTGTGGGGACATTTGTTAGGTCCCCATGAGGAAACAAGTTTCTAAATCACACAGTTAAGTTTTTTTCTGCACACAGAAAAACACAGTTTAGGTGTAGGGTCAGTGTAGGCAATACCACATACAGTCTGTACAGTATAAAAACCATTACGCCTATGGAATGTCCCCATAAAACATGTAAACCCAACATGTGTGTGTGTGTGTGTGTGTGTGCGTGTGTGTGTGTGTGTGTGTGTGTAATAAATCTTTCTCTCATTACAAAACTAAAAACCGTAACTCAATAAAACTATATTTTGACTGATTCTTTTGAAATCTCGCGAGCCAATCTCTCAAACAGTACCTCCCTCGCGTGGTCATTGGAAACCATTACATTTCAATTGATGTTGAAAATTAAAACGATAAAATAAATGCACACATTTGTCTGGTTGTACAGGTTGATTTTCTTTATTTCATTTACATGTTCTGTGATTATCTGTTCTAACATATATTCCATATTTACATACTAATAAATATACTACATCCCACCCAGTTGTTAGACATACCGTCATAATTTAATTCACATGCATATATATATATATATATATATAATTGTGGTAAACTCTAATCTGTAAATATCTCGACAACCTTTATACCTTCATTAAAGGGACAGGACCGATTCATCCCTCCACACGTCACGCTTGTCGTAGCTGAAACGAGACACCGCGCTCGCGCTTCCTGGTGTGTGTTCATCATGGGGGAGTGTGTGAGAGTGTGTGGGGAAGTAGCAGCATCTTCTGGGAACTTTGATTGCGCACTCAAGGTAGGAAATTAAGTCAACTGTAATGTCTAGTGTAATTGAAGAAAACACTCGACTTAAATGAGTTATAAACGCACAAATCTCTTAGATTTAGTTAGAGTTTATCTGTTTTCTCTCGAGCGGACTGGAGTCAAATAATGTATGTGCGGTGCAAGTTTACTTGATCCTCTGCCCTATGCATGATTGTGAAGATTTTTGGTATGTAGAGTTTTGGTAACTATAGTAAGGTAGACCTAGGTTTTTAATCAATCATTGATTAATTAAGAAAGAATAAATAGGCATTAAATATTTATTCAATACTTTTTGGTAACGCTTTTATTTTACACGTTACATAGAAGAAACCGTACATTGTGCATAATTACCAAGGAACTAACCAAAACCAAACCAAACCTTAACCCTAAATAGGCTACCTGTTGTCAATTAAGTATGCTTCAACTAGAAAACTTTAAAGATCAAACTAATTTTTCAATTTGTTCACGTCCAATGTTCAGTATCATTTAAAATGTAAAATGGTCATACTCATGATACTGAATGATTTCTAAATGTTTCAAGATATTTACAATCTGTAAATAATGCCTTGGTGCAAATACACAGTGTGGTGTCATGTCCCTGTCTTTAGTATTTGAGTTCTGCATACTGTTGTTCACTTTGCTGTTTTGTTCTTGTTCAGTGATTCAGTTCAGTAACCACAGATGTGCTAAGAGTCTTCAGCAGTAAAAAAACAAACAAAAAAGCCTTTGCGTCCCTGGAGAAATGGCAGGTGACAAAACTACGCCTGATGATGCGGACTCCTCCAGAGTCATCAGGGTGGTTTTCTTAGCACTGCTGCTTGACTTGCTGGGTTTCACATTAATACTTCCCCTGCTCCCCTCCATCTTGGACCACTACAGCCAAACTGGGGTAAGATAATCTTTTTAGATATTTCTGGATATTAAGTCATGAAATCTGAAAAGGTGTTTGGCTGGCTGTTTGTTCAACAAGAAACGCTGCTGTATTTGACCTAGATTAGTCATGCATGCGACTATAGATTGTGTGTCAGTGATTTATGATATTCCAGTCATGACATGTTGCCCTGCTTATGACGGTCAAATTGATGTTACTGTAAAGAAAGGATATACAGAGCATTTCCTGTACAAAAGTCAGCAGTGACTTAAGCAATTACATATTGAATCAACTTTATAATGTGCTTTATTCAAGAGAGGAGTCTGTGGAAAGTTTTCTCATTTAATGAAGCTGACAATGGCTTCATTCACCTTTTCATCTAGCGCACACTCATTGAATGATTCCAATTAACGGCTTATATCTAAACATTCTTAAATCATGTACTGTGTAAATGTGACTCAAGTAGTATAGTAAAATTAACGCATACAGCATAAATTCACGCATTCACTCATTTTGCTTCAATATGTATATTTGTAATGGAAAACAGCAAAAAGAAAACACAATTTTTACTAGTTTTCACTTCTAATGCGTGCTTGTAATGTCTGCATCTTCAGGACAGTGTGTATCAGTCATTGCAGAGCGTGGTGGACTGGTTCAGAGGGGCGGTGGGAGTTCCTATGGAAACGAAATATAACAGCGTTCTTTTTGGAGGTAACTTCATTACTCTGATGGATGTCGGGGGTTTCTTCAGATGCAGCACAGAATTCAAATTGACCGTTTACATTGTTTATCTTCATCTCTGGTGTCTTAGGTCTGATAGGCTCTCTCTACAGTTTGCTACAATTTCTGTCGTCGCCCATTACTGGTGCTCTTTCAGATGATTATGGAAGAAAACCACTGCTGCTTCTAACAACCGTAAGTATAGACAAAATTTGATTGTGCAGGGCAGGGATTCACACTTTTGTCAGTCAGTCCCTAAAAATATTTACTGAAGTAGATTTAATCAGTCAATATTTCAATAACTTGCATACACGTTTGTTTGTTCTTGTGTTGGTCACATGCAGATAATCAAATAATAATAATTTACTAATTATCATTAAATAAATGATTATTCTCAGATTTCTGGTGTGGGAAAGCCATATAGGGTATTTATTAGTGCTGTCAAATGATTAATCGCGATTAATCGCATCCAAAATAAAAGTTTTTCTTTACATTATATATGTGTTTATGCTAAGTTTATTTATTATGTTTATATTAAAACACACGAACAGTATATATTTTTAAGGTATTACATATAAATGCATTTATACATTTTATTTTCTTATATTTGATATTATGTCTAAATATATTTAATATATAAACATAGCATGTTTTCATTAAATATATACATGCATGTGTTTGTATTTATATATACTTAAATATACACAGTACATACAAATATATTATATAAAGAAAAACTTATTTTGGATGCGATTAATCACAATTAATCATTTGACAGCTCTAGTATTTATTAATATAAATTACAATTATAACGTATTACGGTTAATGTATGTCTAAGCTTGTTTCTGCCACAGAATTAAAAATACCACATTTGTTTCATAATTTAGACTTTCTTGCAAAATCTGTGAGGTATAAATATATGGAATCAATGTCTGAACCCTGCGATTACAAAGTCACAATTTCCTTTTTAAAGGTTTTGTTCCATAGTAGAAACAGGCTTTCATGTTTTCTGGAATTTAGAACTGAGTTATTATATTTTGCTTGTTTTTTTCAGGTAGGTCTCATAGCATCCTACATTCTGTGGGCTTTCTCTCACAGTTTTACCATTTTTCTGCTTTCTCGGGTGGTTGGAGGAATTTGTAAAGGTAATGTCAGCCTTTGCACTGCTATTGTTGCAGACCTGCCTTGTCCTAAAGCAAGAAACAAGGGAATGGTGAGTTATGGTCACCATTATCAGGAAATTTTACATTTGATGCTTTTAGCATTGAATATTCACTGGGTTTGTTTTCCTTTGTTGTCAGGCGATGATTGGTGTTGCTTTCTCATTGGGGTTCACGTTGGGTCCATTAATGGGAGCATACTTTGCTTTGAGACTCAAAGACGCCGAGGTGTTTTATCAAGGCCCTGCCGTGCTGGCTGTCCTTTTTTCTTTAGCAGACCTGCTGTTTATTTTCTTCATGCTGCCAGAAACTTTACAGAAGGTCAGCAAAACTTTACGAAAAGTCACATTGCAACTTATCATCACTTCCTGAATACACTTTAAATTAGTTGTAATTGTTGACAGCGTTGTCTTAATTTTTGCCATGACTCAGGGGACATCAAAGTCTTCAGGTATTCAACAATCTGGAGATCTTCTTCACCCCGTTGCACTTTTTAGTTTCACAGCTGTGAGAAGAACAGAGAATCCACCATCTGAACAAAGTAAATGTTTATTCTTTTAGCCGGTCTAAAAGTGTTCCCTTTGTTCAGGATGAATAACTGTGACAGCAAATTGATTAATAATTATCCTTTTTCTGCAATAGAAATGCAAAATCTTAAGGTGCTTGGATTGGTTTACTTCACATATCTGTTTCTGTTCTCTGGGTTGGAATTCACTTTGAGTTTTCTGACACATCAGCGTTTCCAGTTTTCCAGGTAAGGCCTGGGTTTTAGCTAACATGACAATTCTGAACTTTTTCTGCTTCTTCACATCGGTTGCTCATACAACAGCTTTCAGATTGGAACATTATAAAGCACAGCATTGTCATCAGCTGATAAACTGTCCGTAGCAAATCTAGCTAATGGATTTTGAGTTAACGGCCCAGCTTAAACCACCAGACGTGACTCATGAAGTTGTGAAAAACAGCTCGTGGGTTTGTAGGCATTAGGAACAAGGAAGTTTGGGAGAATTTACTATACATCGTAACCAGAAAGGGGGAAGAGGACAAAGGTTGAAGGAAACCCCTGGGATAATATACGATTTCAATTTACTAATTCACTCTTGCACAGACGTGTTTTGCTTAATCAGAAACATGACACAGTATGATTGTGTGTGTGTCAAAGAGCAGCTGGATCCTTTTGTCTTGCCTGAAGTTTTTAAAATGAAACCCTTGTCTTCTTCTGTCGTAGCATGCAGCAGGGGAAGATGTTTTTTTTCATCGGCATTACCATGGCATTGATCCAGGGCGGATATGCCCGCAGGATCAAACCAGGTCATCAGATCCAGACTGTTAGCATGGTACACTCTTTCATGCATCACAAGTCAATTAATATTTTCTTGGAACTCTCAAAGAAGTTAATCATTAACTACTTTAAAGCCTGTTACATTTCTGGTTTCATATCTGTGTATTTCAGGCAATTATATCACTTATACCAGCGTTCTTGCTCATTGGAATGGGTTGGAATTTGACACTACTCTATTCTGGCTTATTTTTGTACTCTTTTGGTAAGCAAATGTGCATCTATTAATATACAAATGCATTATTATTATTGCTAATAATATCATCCAAATGAAAATTTACTTGTATTTTTGTGTTAATATTTTAATTGGCAATCAACAGCTGCTGCTATTGTTGTTCCATGCCTTTCAACACAAGTGTCTGGACACGGTGAGATTTATTTATTTTCTGGTTTTGTCTAAAGATTTATTTTCATAAGCAAACCATTTTGTAGACAAAATAATATATTTTTAAGAATGGTGGTGACTAGTTTTGGTTGCAAAGATTACAAGAACACAGATTTTTTTTTGAATGTATTTGTAGTATAGCTGTCTCTGTTGGTTTGTTAGGTTCAGCCAGTCAGAAAGGAACAGTAATGGGAATCCTTCGGAGTCTTGGAGCTTTAGCTCGAGCACTGGGCCCTATTGTGGCTTCTTCAGGTAAAAAGATTGATCGCTCTCAATCACTCCCGAATTAAAGTTTTTGTGTACATAAATTAAGTTGGTGTACTATATGTGTGTGTGTGTGTGTGTGTGTGTGTGTGTGTGTAAATATATTTATATAATGGAAATGATATGAATATAAGTATAAACATAATTTAATCACAATGGCAAAGTTTGTACCTGTGTTTATTGCAGTTTACAGCAAATCATTGTATGATTTTACTTTTTTTTTTCTCCCCAGTATACTGGTTGGCTGGAGCAGAATTATGTTTTATAATCAGCTCAGTGTTCTTTATAGTCCCTCTGATGTTACTGAGACGGCTGAGGAGACAGAAGGAGGAATAAGATCGAGAGTTTTAGGATTCACTCTTGTGTCATAAGAGGGTCAGCCCTCTTTTTCTCTTCTGAAAGGATTAAAGCCCACTAAGGAAAGTTTGCAAGTTTGCCTATATAAAGTGTTTACAATGAAAAAAGTATTTGTGCTTATGAAATTGGTTTACAATAAAAAAAGTGCTTATGAAAATACAGACTGTAAATAGTAAAACAATATTTTATTAATGTATTTTTACAACACTCAGTCGACACATACAAATGTTTTTGCTTCTGTTTCATTGCTACTGTTTTGTAAGAATGACATTATATATTTGGTTAATACTGCTGCATATATATTGTGGATACTGATTGTATCTTCTCAGTTAGATTTCTGAAATGAAAAATAAAGATAATTATAGTATACTTTTCTATTTTTCTTTCTTGTTTGTTGATTTGTATGATGGTGTGTTTTTTTTTATTCTTATAATTTTTTTATTAGTGCAAGAATAAATAAAAATATACAAGCAATTATTAGTATTTTATCAGAGAAAGAAAAATTATGAAACAATTATTAGCAATGAACCTAATAGGGAAACAAAGACGAGGTATAAAAACAATTACAAACACACAGTTTTAAACTTGTTACAAGTTCTCTGTAGGTGTAGAGACCATTTTCTCTCTCAAAAAAAAACAATTGCAAATGAACTTGTAGAAAAATATCACTGAAATAATCAATTTTCCATGTGACATTTCATCCCATTAAGAAAATATGCTGAGAAAAAAGAAAAACTTTTCTTTTCACCGAACATTAAATATATTTTTCACTTGAGTTTAAGCAGGTCATTAACTACATTTTACCTCATACTCTCTAACCCGTATGTTGAGCTATGTCTTACTATCAGACCACCCTTCATAATAAAAGTCCCCGCACCGACTGATCTTGTTGTCAACTTTGAACTTAATCTTTAATTATTTGGCCTACCAGTTGTACATCTCAACCGAACGGAATACGTCTTTTTAAAATGGAGTTTGTTATAGGCCAGAAGGTAGGATATATTTTACTATTGTTTATTTTTTTTTATATAGTTTACAATCATGACCGTGTTTACACTAGCTCAGATGTCTTGTCTACGCGAGCTATCTAAAAAAGCCCATATGGTTCGTTAACCCGTCACAGAAGAGCTGCCGAAAGCTGTCGACAGCTAAACATGTGACACACTGACCCTCTGTCACGTTATTTCAAATATAAGGATGAATCTCACATGCTAGAGTTTGAATCAAAGAAGTTTGCATAGTATCTTAGCTGGCTGCTAACCGATCCAATATAACCCATTACGACAACAGTCCTGCAAAAGCTTTATATTTATTTACATTTACTTATGAATCCGAATATAATAAACGTAGTTGTGTAGCGAATATTAAGTGACTTTGACACAAGACTGTTTGCTGAGCGGCGTTTAGTCTTTCATTTGGTTGCTGCGTCATTATTTTTTATTTGCACATGGATTCAGCACCGCTTGTTTAAACGCAAAATTGTCATTTCCATGCAGTGATTGGTTAATTTATTTATTCAAGTTAATTTCAGCTCTAGCATGTTGTCTTATCGCCAGTCTGTTCTTTGAACCCGTTTCTGTGCTCACAGATAATGAAGGCTGGAGTTTTGGATCCTCTCAGGTTGTTTGATTCATAGCCTTACACAGCAACACAAAATGGAGGATCATTTAAAAAGGTAAAAATAGCTGACAATGTGGAATCTTTATTCACCCCTTGATTTATTTATTACTTTATTTACCAGTCATATCAAGCCAGCATTGACAATTGATTACTTAGCTAATCTATTTAGATTTGTGTTCCAGCAAAAGCCTCAAGAAGAGTTGGGACACTTAAAATGTATAGATTTCTTTGCACTGTATAAAAAACTGATCAAATATCAAACCCAGTGCTTTCTGCTGATGTGACAGACCCTCAGAACTAAAACACTTTCCCAGGGAGAGCCGTAAATAACAGAGGGTGGATTGGAAAACTTTAGTTTGCTTCATTGGGGTAAATTGTGGCTGTGAAATTAACTGAAATGTAAAGATATATATTAAAAGAATTCAAATGAAGTATTTAATTCATTAGTACATTGTGGCCACAATTTTGCTAAAACATGACCATGAATTAAAAAGTTGTGTGATTTGTGACCTTGATATAATTCTTTACTTTCCTGAACCATTTTTTGGAAATGTACCCAAACTAATCATTGAGAAACCTTTAATGAAACCTGAGAAGTTTCTCTCCATCCACTGACATCCCAGAAGATTTTATATATAAATAAATAAACTGCATCTTAACCATGAATCATTTCCGCTAGCATTTGACAGCAGTAAAGTGTCACAATCATTCTTGTCTACATTTTTTTAAAAGCAATTTTATGAGTTGCTTTCAGTTGTCTAACAGCTTTTTAGGGCTACTTTATATCAATGCATCGAAGAACAACAAGCAAAATCTGCACTAGTTTTGACTAGTTAAATGATCAGTTATCGCATTTTATCTTTATTGTATCTTTACACAGAGCTCCATATAAAAACAAAACATGCCAGTCGTCACCTGAAGACTGGTTCAAGAGAAGGCAGAGATCAGTAGACAATCAGCATGACGCGGTACCGAGAACGCAGGTCAACAACAGCAGCTCTCACATTAAGAGCGCTGATCTCAAAGCCCAGCGTGGTCTAAACCATGGTTCAAACAAGCAAACTGAAAAGGTCTGATTCTGTTTTGGCCATTTAGATGATATAATTCCATATAATGTTTCACATTCGAAAGCCTACTAAAGTTCTTTGATCTTTCAGATACTGAAGGACAACCGAGCTGAGCCTTCATTTCAGGACAAAAGAATCAGCAGGAGATCAAAAGACAGAGGTGCTTATTCTTTTAAAGATATTTTTAATAATAATCTCTTGATTCAATCGTAAATGGATGATTTGTTTTTGCTTCCAGGTGACAGAGGGACCAAACCTTCCCCAAACCCTGCAGAGAGAGCCAAATCGGCCATTACATGTAGTAGCACATTTGAAATGAAACTTGCTGATTTCCCTGAATTAGGTGATATCACACCAAGTAACCCTACAGTAGCTTCCCCGCACCAGGAACCATGGGTCTGCGCTGGTGCAGTCATGCCAGCAGAGCGTCAGAGTTCACCAGCACCCATCTGCAAGGTAACCTTCATGCATGGTGATTTGGGCCAAAGAGCACATTGTTCTGTTAAAGCACAAGCTGTGTGCTGGCTTTACGACCTCAATTAAACTTTTTTTTTATTCTCATTAGAATAAACCAAAACGAAGAACCAAGTCTGCACAACAAGTCTCAACCAGTGGAAAGAGTGACAAATCATTAGCTGTCACAGCAGGTGAAGACCTGCAAACATTTTGCAGAAATCAATCCGTTTTCTTTATACATATCTTTCTTTGTCTCATGGTACATTCAAGTCATCATATTCATGAGTTAGGAAGTTATTATGGTGTCCGATGCTTTCTTTACTTTGTTCAGAGCAAGATATTAATGTACCCAAATTCAGCAAAATTAATTGTGCGCATCAGTTGTGTTTTGCTTCATGTTTTTATTCGATTTATAAAGGTGCTGTAAATTGAATGGTTATAGGTTAATTTCAACAATTCCCCTATATATTTTCACAGAAGCTCAGGGCTTAAGATGGTTTCCCACAATTCATGTGTGCACAGCTCATGAATAAGATCTTTATGACAAACAACACACCATTATTTTGCACAATGTACATTCTAATTGAATATTCAATATTTTCCAGAAGTGGGTTGTAAGAAGAAAATCAATACTAAAAGAATTAAATGTATCAAATTGTTTAAACCCCAATTTGATTTAGATCAGGACAGTGTGGTATCCAATCCCACTGGATCTTCTGCTCAGTCCTGGGCAAACATTGCTTCTCAGCCTCCCAGAGTCATACAGAAGAGCCTCAAAGCCCACACACTGTCTCAGGTAAGCTGCTGCTTTGTTGTTTGGGATTTTTTCATCTACAGCTGTACAAAATAGAGTACAGTTTTATAGAATACAGTTTTCACCTTATTATTGTGACTAGGAGGATTTAACTTCACAGCCAGTAGAACAGAAAACAGAAAAGAAGAAGAGGAAGAAAAAGAAGAAATCCAAAACAGCATCTGAAAACACAGAGGAGATCTTAGAGGAACATCTAATACAGCAGGAGCCTCCAAAATTTGAGGTAAAATGTCCAATCTGTATGACGTGTGCTTTGATATTTTATGATAATACATTTTAGACGTTTAATGTTTTAAGTACGTACCACTTGTACGTCGCTTTGGATAAAAGCGTCTGCTAAATGAATAGATGTAAATGTAAATGTAAGGTGTTACATGGAAATACATTGCTGTGTAAATCAGTTATTTTTAACTACAGCTATTAAAACTGTTTTTCTTCATTGAAATAAAATATAAATATTAGATGGAAATGCGTAAATTAATTACTGAAATTACTAAAAATAAAATGGAATATATAAATATAAAACTAATAAAAATGACAACAGCACTAATAATACTAAAAGACTGGTATAAATACATTTTATTCACTATTATGCACTTTATTTTACAATATATAAATATATAAAATATTATTGTGTATAAATACAAAAAGTGTGTGTGTATATATATATATATATATATATATATATATATATTTGTATAAATAATATATTTTTTATTATTATTAATCTTTTTTTTTGTAGGATGAAGAGGAGTTTCCAGACCTGTCATTTGCATTTGTGAGTTCATTCGCCTGGCTTGAGTACCTCTTTATGCCAGCAATCCAGCAATTCATATAAAATGTTTGTTATATTTGCACCTGTTAATTGTTTCATCAGTAATTTTATTGATTCAGGACCTGAAAGGACATTCAGTAGCACAAAAAGAGGGATTGTCCTTGCACAAAGGCACTACATCCACTATCCACAGTGACCCTAAGAAAACACAGGTTTGTATAATCTGAATATAATCACATCATCTGAAAGGAAGCACAACTGATATGTAAATCAGAATTTAAAATGAATGATTAAATGTTTTGTTGAAAAAATTAGATGGTCACTCACACATTTAATTGTTTCGTACCCCATCTTATCTCAGCAGAGTAGTCAGAAGAAGTCAAAAGTTCCTGTAAAGCTTGACCTTGGAAACATGCTGGCTGTTCTTGAGGAGAAGCAACAGTCCCAAAAATCCAAACAAGACCAGCGACCACTAACACTTTCAGGTATTTGGCTGAAATATATGATCAGATCCTCTTTGTAACACAATATTAGAATTTATTTTACTGGTGTGTTAGTTGGAGGAGCACTACCTGTAGTCCACAAAGAACCTGCCGTTCAGAAAAAGCCATGGCAGCAAGAGAAGACGCCGCACAACCCACTGGACTCCACCTGTCCATTAGTGAAGAAAGGAAAACAGCGAGAGGTTCCCAAGGCAAAGAAACCAACGCCACTCAAAAGAGTGAGTCCAGTGAAGTTTTAGTGTGTGATTTCTGTGCCACAACTGAAGTGTCACTTAGTGTTTGGTGCAGAAATTGAGTCTGTTTTTGATCAGCATTCCTGAAAATGTTTTGCTATTTGAAGGTCATTCTTCGGGAGAGAGAGGAAAGGAAACAGAACCGCCTGCTGGAGGAGAGAGACCCGGCCCGAGTGGCCACCGAGGCTGGAGAAAAGGAAACTAGTAATAGTGAGGATCCTTCTGAAACAAGCCATGATGACCAGGAGCAGCATCTTCAAACACAGCACTGTAAATATATTATTTTATCAGTATAGGAAATGCTCATCAGTGTTTTTCTAATATGAAGAATGAACTTGTTATAACGTGTATCAGATATAGATGACAACCCTGAACTGGTCAGTACCGAGGAGTCAGAGAGTGGCCAACCTGGTTCACCATCTCATCACAAGTCGGATGACAGCATGTCAGAAGATGCAACACTAAAATCCTGGAATCCTAATTCTAATCCCAATCTTCCTAAAATCCACAGCAGGAAGTTCAGAGAGTAAGAACAGCAATTTTGTGTTTTTTGTCTTGTTTGTTTTTTTGCTTTGTTTTGTTTCTCAAACATATGTATATTGTTCCCAAAAAGGTTTGAAGATGTGAATAAATTAAGGGCTTATTTTCTGGTGATGAAAAAAAAATAATAATAATCATCATAATAATAAAAAAAAAATATATATAAATATATATATATAATGAACAATGGCAATTTATACAATAATAATAAAAGTAATAATAATTATTATAATAATACAAGTTTCATTAGTTGATGTTATTTAATGAATTAACATTAAAAAATGATCAATAAATGAATTACAAATGTTTATTAGTCTTTGTTAATGTTAATTAATAAAACTGCAACTATTCATTGTTAGTGCATGACCATTAATTAATATTAACAGATAAAACTTTTAATGATGCATTATTAAATGTAATATAAATTAACTGGCATTATTAAATGCTTTAGTTTGTAAATGAATGTAATTAATGTTAACAACTAGAACCTTATTTTAAAGTGTTCCCAATATTATTATTTTATTTACTGCTTATTCTACAGCTACTGCAACCAAGTGCTTAGAAAAGATGTCGATGAATGTGTGAGCAGCTTGCTGAAGGAGCTAGTGAGGTTTCAGGATCGTCTTTATCAGAAGGACCCCATGAAGGCCAGGATGAAGCGCAGGCTGGTCATGGGCCTACGAGAGGTGCTGAAACACCTCAAACTCAGGAAGGTCAAGTGCGTTATCATTTCGCCCAACTGTGAACGTATTCAGTCCAAAGGTAAAGTGAATTTACAGCAGCGAACTCACATTTTATTTCATTGTTGCTGATGGGGGGCTTGTTTTGTTAATGTAGGCGGTCTAGACGAGGCTCTTCACACCATCATCGACACATGCCGAGAACAAGGAGTCCCGTTTGTGTTTGCCTTGTCAAGGAAGGCTCTGGGCCGCTGTGTTAATAAAGCTGTGCCCGTTAGCCTGGTGGGCATCTTTAATTATGATGGCGCACAGGTAAGTGTCAAACCTTTCTGTTTATAGTTGTGGTGAATATCAAAGTCATGATATTGATACTGATTGTATTTGGTGCATTTGGTGCACTTCGTGTTTGATGGCTACAGGACCACTATCACAAAATGATTGAGTTATCAGCTGAGGCCAGGAGGGCCTATGAGGTGATGATTGCAAATCTGGAGGCTGTATCACAGGAAGAGCAGGAGGAGCAGCAGCAGGAGGTGGAGCAATCAGGGGAACCTTCTGGAACTGAAGAGCCAGAGTACAGTATGTCCAAAATAAAGACTTAAAAATAGCAAGCATTTATTGCTTTTGCACGCAATACTACAGTTTCATTATCCTTTTAGTTAACTATTCTGTTAAACTGCTCCATTAACAGTTAAATATGTAAATGTGTAACTTAACTGCTGGGTCATTCTGTGTCAAATCAACCAAATTTCAGAAACTTCCACAGCTCAAATTTTTTATTTAGTCAATATTTTTGCTGAAAGACAAACATGTAGAGTGATAAAAGCCAAAATATAAAATTACTAGGATGTATATTTATATATTTGTAAAGGGGGTGGGGTCAAAATGAGTTTTTCACCTCTGGTTGACACGGAATGGCCCTGCTTTGTTTATAGGTAGGTTGGCCATGTACGTATAGACTCAAGAGTTTGTTTGTGTAATTATATCTCTATATGGTGGTTGGTTGATTTCTTATAACATGAAATAAAAAATTATAAAAATAGATTAAAAGTGACAGTAAAGAAATTAGCATGATTATAAAACACGCCTAGTTCTTTTAAACCTTTTGTTGTTTAGTCCTGAAAAAAAATCTATGATGGTTTCCACAAAAATATCAAGCAGCACACCTGTTTTTGGTTTGAGCGGCATCAAATCATCACATTAGAACAGTGGTCTCAAACTCAATTCCTGGAGGGCCAGGAATCCACCAGCTCCAAATCACACCTGCTTGGATGTTTCTAGTCATTTTGAAGTACCCCCATTAGCTGGATCAGGTGTGTTTGATTAGGGTTGGGCCAAAACTGTGCCGTTTGAGACCAAAGCGTTAGACTGATATGATCATGTGACCCTTGGGGCATTACATATACTTATTACATATTATCTTTTTAGTTTTTGTAAAATAAGAGTAAATAAATGGCAGTCCCAAAACAGACAATTATTGATTGAATAATCAGCCTGAAACTAGTATTTTTAAAGCATCATTAAAGGGGTTATCAATTGTTACATGCGTGACTTGAAAACCATATTTTATTTAACAAGAATTATTCGGTCACTCTTCACTCATTTAATCTGTTTCTGTTTTCAGTGAAAGTCTGGAAGAAAATGCTCGAGAAAAATTACAACCACCCTTTCCTAAATTTCGATGATCAGTTTTCATCGATTTCCATTAGTTCAGAGCAGCTGCTGGATGACCATGAAGGAAGTTGATGGAAGTACATCGACCAATGAGACAAAATGTCTGTTTTTGTTTGTTTTGCAGAGCTGAGGTCACGCTTATGTGACACGGAAACAGATCTCTACAGGGTTTCAACCCCAGCTTGAGCCTTTAGCACCCTGTGAAAAATGTCAGGAATAGCTTGAAGTACCAAATGTGCCTGTATAGAGGATTTTATGAAATGATGTAAGCGTATATTACTGTAACCTGGAATCGTGTATTAAACCAAGAGGCAATACAGATGAAAACAGCCCTTGACTAAAAATATTTTCTTATAGGTATCACATACTTAGTTTGATGTTTCCATAGTCTGAATGGTGAATATTTTTGCAAGTAGCTATTATCCCTCTATTTCTATTCAAATAAGTGTAACAGTTTGATAAAATGACAGAATCAATCTAAACCACTTAATTTATGTACATGTTTACATCAAATGTATTTTTCTTCTCCAGATGGATGCACAATTGTTACTGATCATGACCAGTGTGTTTGCAGCCCACGTGTCGTCATTAATTCTGAAGGCTCATAAAGCGAATGATTGTTATGACCATGAACTGTTTGTGGGAATACCTGTCCTTCCTAGAACTTATTAAACATAGCTTACCTAAATCATAGACCTCACTTTTAATTTATAACTCTCCTCCGGCTGTTCCTCAGCACTAGCTAAACCATTAATACTGAGCGCTCGAGGTGGTTCTCCTTTAAATTCTCAATGTTAATTTAGCTGTATGCCTTTATGCTGTTGACTGCAGTTAATAGGAAATGTGTGTTATGCACTTCTGTAGTACTCAGTGGTCCATGGCATATACATGTAGCATAGAGCTAACAGTTCAAACTTCACGTGGCAGTAACGAATCATTTTCACATGCAAACCTTTATACATGCTTCTATGTGTTTTCAGAATGTCGACTTTGGGACCAAAAACAACTTTGTGATTGTCAAGGTTTTAGAGTTTTCTCTAATATTTGCAATAAATCCATTGCAATAAACAATCTTGTGTCGGAAATCTCCATTCTTAAAATACCATAATAAATGAATAGAAATCAATAATGAAACTGCAGTGCTTTAAGGGATAGTTTAACAAAGTAAAAATTCGTTCATTTACTGACCCTCCAGTTCTTTCTAGAGTTTGTTTCTCCTGCTGAACACAAAACAAGATATTTTGGATAATGTTGGTAAACAAATGAAGAGTTTCGTTGCAAAACGCGATAAACGCCTTTTTTGACATTTGGATTTTATTATTGGAAATCACTGTTCAGATGTACCTTAATCTATGTGTGAGTTGCTGCCATTA
>JAUCNO010000795.1:15127421-15157258 GCA_032353835.1 Enteromius viviparus | reverse complement strand
ATGTAAAACTGACATCTGTAAGACGTCTGCCAGACGTTTGTAGTCAGCAAATGCTTTCCAGATCAAGAGATCTTTAACAGACATCTTGCAGACGCACGTGTGTTATCTGGGGTTACTTATATATCACGTGCTCCGAGCGAGACGCAGACGGGCGATTCATTAACAAACTGATTCTTTTTAATGAACCTGTCCAATTGGTTCGCAAATTGCACTAAACGATTCATTCTCAAATTGGAATTGATCCGATTGAAGCTGTTCGCGATTCGACAGCTCACTGATTCAAACGATCCGTTGAGAGCGAGTCTCCATGTGAACTGAACAACTGGCACACGCGACAATAAAATAAGTTCCTAACTTTAACTGAAAATTACGGTGACCGAGTGTTGACGTCTTCGGTTCACTTATTAACTTGTGGGAACGTGATATTGTGTCACGCTCTGTGACTTTCTGTGACGTTCTGCAAAACAATAGCCTACACTTTAAAACAATTCTTATTGGTGAATATTAGACTCTTAAAGTTTTCTCTTAGGTACATTGCAGTGTAAGCTTCACATATTACTGCATCACGCTCGTCAAAAATCTCAGGTATTTTGTAGCAGTAAGATTATGAAAAAAAATGTGCTATGTAAAATTAAGGAGTAATATTTTATAGTATGGATCTGTACTTGATTTGTGTACATTGACCACCTCTGTGTTTAGTGCTTGTGGGAATGACACTGAGCACCTTCTATCTATGTTACTATTTAATAGATACTTGTGACGAGCTTTGGTTCAGCATGTCATGTTTCTCATAACCACCTGCATTTGGTAGTTATATTTCAAAGCTATGAAACAGATTTCACTATTTTAATAGTTTGGTATAGACCATTTCAAGCGCTATTCGGTGGCTTAAGGAAGTGACGTCTTTGGTCCCAGAACGTTTCCAGTTAGTGATCCAGCGCATTGAAAAACATTGGCGGCAGCCGATTTAAACAGAGTAATATTTTGACAGATTACTTATTCCTACGATTAGAAATGTCAAAATTAAAACAAGGACAGTGTTGTTCAGTGATTGGATGTTCTCTCAGGCCAGGAACTAACTTGCTGTCGGAAATTAAAGTATTTCGATTTCTGAGAAACCAAATACAGCGCGACGCTTGGATTACAGCTTTGGATCAGTCTAAAACAAGGTAGGATTACAAACCGACTGATCTTTACGTATCTAGTTTTATCTAAAGCCAACATATGATAAATTAGAATTAATATTTATTGGATACAGACAGGTTGGCCAGCATTAGATATGCACCTTCTTGTTTTTTCGTGACCACACGCAGGACTCAAGCATTCAAACCTTCTCTCACACACTGTTCCACGGCAACAAGGATCGCAGCAATGTGACTACAAACCTCGCCTAATCTAAGCACAAACATTTCAAAGTGTATGAAAGAAATATGCATGCAACAAGTTTTGATGGAACACAATATTTTAATAGAATTAAAGTAACTATGATTTATTATTAGCGTAGACATATAGACTCACCCTGCCATGCAAGTGCAATGCCCACTAATAACCTCCCCAGTCACCGTTTTTGACAGTGTTTGACAAGCTCCAACTTCGCCAGACACGAGATAAACATTGTCCACTTTGAATGAACAAATGTTTCCAACCTTTCCGCTAAGGAAGTAATTGTAGGCATACAGACTGCGATATGCCTGTAGCACTTCTCTCGTGTAGACGCACTCTGTCTCAACCAGATAATGATACACGTCTGGATGCTTCAGGTAAACGTTTAACGTTCTGAGTGAAAAGTTGTCCCCTAAACGTTTAATTTAATAGGTCCAGTAATGCCAAATTATCAACTATTTTTAGTTTTTTTTAAATATCTCAACTGTTCTGCTTTAGCTAGACATAAAAAGTATGCGCTAGTCATTTTATTTTGACAAGTCTGTTCTTTAAAAACGGCGCTACCGGAAATGCTTCAGGACCAGACATGCACAGTAGCGTTCCAACGGGCTTGTTATTGTTTACATCCTTGTAATGGTCTATAAATCAAGACTGAATCAAATTGGATTGAGAGCGACATACAAATTCCAGCTCAATAAATACACAGTAAAGTTATTAGCTGTTTTGAAGAAAGAAATCTCACAGTTTTTACATTCATAGTATTAATTCTACATAAATTCTTAACAACAATCAGCTGTTAAAGATCAGGAGCAGCAAGCGTTGAGAAAAGTGCCTCTAGAGAAAGTGGGTGAGTATGATTTCACCAAGTCAACTTCCTTATAGATTCTGAAACAACATTCCAATCAGAATTGAGGGATAATTTTTCAGGAAATATCTGTTTTAGGCTTCTTATCAGGGTTAGCAGCTATCAATCAGCTATTATTTCACACTGATTTCAGGAATGCATCGTGGGTAGCGTTAGGTTTAGGGGTAGGGATTGAGATAAGTCTCTATTTTTAGACAGCAATGTTGATCCAGGATCAACAAAAGATGTCGATCCAAGATCATGTCTTACTCTGCAAAATCACGACAGACAGAAAAAATATTGCAGAACTCCTGTGGGATGTTTTGTGTGCGTCTGCTATGAGGTAGTTTGAAGAACGTTTAGAAAGGTATATAATACAGCGATCTTTAGTGGGGTATTTGTTTTGGTCGATGTGTAATGGTTTGGAATGATGCATCTTTTTAATCTAATTTTCAACCAATTACTGCAACGTCCTGCTGTTTCAGCCTGAATTATCCAACTGTTTTGTATTATTGCAAACTGTACCTGAACAATACAACATACAGTAACGGGTGCGTTTCCCAAAAGCACTATTAGCCAACTATGGTTGCAATTCTGCTGTTACTAGAATCTATAGCTCCAACAAACATTCAAAAATAGTAACGTTATCTGATTGGAACTACAGCTCTGTAGTTACATCCAGTTAACAGAGCATGCACTTGACTAAAATAAGCAAGCTGATATATAATACTTATATGCACAATTTAATTCTATGCACAATTTAATCGCTCTTGTCCTCAAAGGAAACTGCAAATGAAGCAATACAGTGGCAAACTAAAATATTATAGTCCTCAGATGTCATTTTTGTTATTTACATCAATAATCTGACATTAAATTGAGAAGCAATAACTCCAGCAACTGCGTGACCTCTAGATTGTTGAAACAATGTGGTTCAAAAGATCAGTCAGCAGTTTCAGGAATCGGTTATGAATAGCACTATGCTAGTTCAGCAGCAAGTTATATCATTGCACAGGAAACGCACCCCAGACCACTGAAAGAACCCTTCTCACATCTCTGCTAACAAAGTGCTTGACAGTTTCAGCAGGACACAACGAGACAAAATAATCCCAAACCCCTGAAATCAAAGTCACAAGATAGTCAAGATCCACTTGAAAATGTTGTCAGGGTTTCCAAGTATCCCAGAGGTTCGCAAACACCCCCCGTTTCCTCAGCTTTAGACATTTTGTCGCATTTGACCTCTTTGTATTCCTGTACAGGGATGCTGTCTTGTAGTACGAGAATGTTATCACTGATAATGTCACTGACCATGCTGTAGTCCTCCCTGACCTGAGCTTTCTGGTCTTCATCAACCTCAACGTACTCCGTGAGTCCAGCAGAGTCAATGCTGACATGCTCACAATTACTACCGGAGCTCATTTGAGTGTTTTGGTCCTGAGCTTTTACTGGTGAGACGTCGCAATTAAGGTAAAGTAGTTGTTGAGGGTCTCCAAAGACACTGCTGGTGGCACTTAGCTGATTGGAGACGGTCCCAGCGTGGACGTTTTCACTCGGTGTTGTTTTTAGATCCTGACTGCCGTTCAATGAGTTCCTGACACTGTTTTGAGAGATCTTTTGTGCATTATCTGTGGGATGATTATGTCTCTTTTGGTACTGAGAATGAGCTTTGCCATCAAAATCCATTTCCTCATTGTAGTCGATGACCACTAGACACTCAACATGATGGTTTGAACTTTGGGCTGTTTGAGGATATCCTGGAGTAATCAGTGCACTGAAGATCTCCTCAGACGTCCCACTCTGTGAAATAAGAAGTAAAACAACCTTTGTATATTGGCATTGCCGTTTTATCCGCTCCTATTTTTGTGGCCATGATAGAACATTTCCACACAGATTGTTTAGAGAAATTTTGTGAAGTTGTTATTGACAAATTGGTCAGTTTAAAACTATTTTGGATTTAACAGCAAGCCCACAGCTAGTCAAAACAGCAAAGTAATGGCCCATTTAAAAGGACAGTTCACCCAAAAATGAGAAATCGGTCATTACACACTTTTAATAAACACAAAAACAATATGTGACCCTGGACCACAAAACCAGTCTAAAGTGGCTTCGGTATATTTATACCAATAGCCAAAATACAATGATCCATTTTACTTTTATACCAAAACATCATTAGGATTGATCATATCCCATGAAGATGTTTTGTAAATTTCCTACTTTTAAATATATTGAAACTTAAAATGCACTGCAACTTGAATACTGATTTTCTTTTTCAGGTTTCAGTCTTTCAAATGGTTGCATCTTGGCCAAATATTCTATTCTGACAAACCAATTTTGAAAAATTGACACTTATAACTGGTTTTGTTGTCCAGTATCACATATTTTGAAGAATGTTCATAACCCTGTTCACTTTATTGTATTTTTGACCATACTATGAAAGTGAACAGAAACCAGAACTGTTTGGTTATCAACATTTTTCAAAATATCTTCTGTGTTTCACAGAAAATACAAAGTCAAACAGGTTTATCATGTAAATAAAATGAAGCCCAAAAGTAAAACTAAACCTCATACAACAAAACTGCACCTTTGAAAAATAAATCAATCAAATAATATATAAATGAATGCATAAATATGTTAGTGTCTGCTGTACCTTAAGAAGCTGGGCGTTTAAGCCACTGATTTTAGGTCCTGGAACCGGTGGCAGTAAAAAATGCTTTACCCTATAGAGAAGAATAAAAGACATAGGCTTGCTATTTTATTTTATTAATTATAAACGCACTGTTTTGTAGTGCAAGTTGTTACAGCAGCTAACAAATCAGAAGAAAAATAGTATAAAAAAATAAAGTACTGTATATACAATTTTATATTAATGTCCAATTTCTGTCACACATTAGAGAATACTGCATTCTGAAGGAAATTTTGGGCAAACATTTTTTATGTACAGTTATCTGTGTAAATCCCTTTGTAATTGTGATATGCTTACGGTTTCATCTTGATGGTCAGCGCTGCTGCAGTCAACAGGAAAACGACGACCGTTAGCATGACGGAAAAAATCATAACTGGATTCTGTGTGTCAGACATATCTGCAACGTGAGAAACACAAAGCCTTGTTTAAGTTTTTTAGCTTTTGATTTTCATTATCTTTATATATATATATAAAACTTTATTCAATTCATTATTTTTAATATAGCCTCTGGACACCATTATGCAAGGCTAAAATGCTGAGTAATGCAGCACAATGGCTGGAGGTGTGAAAGATTGGGTTGCTGGAGCTGGTATCATCTTACTGTCTGGAATCTGGATGAAGGAAGAGCGGCTCCATTCACTCCAGAGGCCATGGTCTAGTTTACAGCGCACTTGCACAAGGTAATTTGCTCCTGGCTGCGGACTGTAGATGCTAAACTCCAACTGTTTTCCAGCACTATATGACTAAAAAAAACAAGAATCAAAACTATGTCTCAGTCGTAGTTACATTTCATGCCATCAAAACTTTAAAATGCAAAAATTAGACCTTGAAACTATTTGAATCTCACCTCCCAACTGCTGTCCTCCTCGTCTTCCCTGTTGTCAATTTTAAAGCGAACTTCATATTTGATTGTCACCCAGCCTGAACGTGTGTCTGCGTCTTGCGGAGGCTGCCAGAGCACCAGGATATAGGGGCTGTTCGTGGTCTGCATAAAAGTCACATTCACTTTCTCCGGAGGGTGAGGCTGCACTGTGTGGAAGAAGATGAATCGTATTGAATGACAATCAACTGCACACACATGATGATCCAGTAGAATCAAACTGTGGCAATAATACATGTACTAAAAAGGAGAAATAAACTGAATGGGTCTACATAGATACTTGACTACTCCTCATATGCTTCTTTTTTATACGTGAAAGCTGAATAGATAAGTATTGATGTTTGATTTGTTAGGACAATATTTGGCAGAGATACAACTGTTTGAAAATCTGCAATCTGAGGGTGCAAAACTAAAAAATCGAAATATTAAAAAAAAAATTCAAGTTGTCCAAATAAATTTCTTAGCAATGCATATTACTAATCAAAAATTAGGTTTTTGATATATTTATGGTGGGACATTTACGAAATATCTTTAGGGAACATGATATTTACTTTATATTCCAATGATTTTTGGCATAAAAGAAAAATGTATCATTTTGACCCAATACAATGTATGGGTTGGTTATTGCCACAAATACACTCCATCAACTCAGGACTTGATTTGATGGTTTATGCAAATATTAAAATAGCCTCCTTGATGAACATAAAAGATGTCTTTTTTATAAACAATAAAAAAAATCATAATGACCCTAGCCTTTAAACAGTAGTATTGCTCTTATTACATTAAATAATGTGCCATATGCCAGCACTTTCAAGCATCTGCAGTGGGATATTCGATACATGGCTTGAGTTTTGCAATATGCAAGACACAAACCTGTTCATCCTCATTCTGTTCAGTTAGTCAGCCAGAGCTGCTTCTGTTTAGAGCCATTTAGTACTTTTCCATTCCACTCAGATGCTCTAAAAGTCATCATCGTTTAACTCACCGTTACAGATGGAAGAGCCCAGTGCACACACAATTCTAGCTCAACTGTTTTAAGGGAAATTGTAACTAAACTATGTAAGTGCACATGCAGTGTTATCTGTCTTGTGTGCTGCATATGAAGATCTAAGTCAAAGTTAAAAAGTTCAAAGAAGAAATGTTTCACCATAAAGATTTTGCTGATTTTGCTCTATGTGCCCTTATAACCACAGGATATCTTTATATACGCTATATTTAGCAGGCAGCTCACTGCAGTGTGGCTGTTGTCAAAACAACACTGAAATTGGCCTCTGTAGTAAAACATCATTAAGCATTCATGCGTGGTCAGTATACACCAGGGGCATATTGCGAGCACATAAAAACAAAAGCATTTCTGGATGCATTTCAATATTTTGTAAACACATTACATGAACTCACCGATATCCATAACATCAACTTCTACAGATTCCGAATAGGCTTTTCCCAGTGCATTGGAGGCCACCACTGTGATGTTGTATACGATCCAAATAGACGTGTGGCGCTTATCAAAATAACAGGAATTGTTTCCCGCCTTATGATAATCTGGACATTCAAAGAGTTCCAAAGAACTGAAAAAATTGATAGTTTAAAGATTTCAAATTAGTGATCTGTTGACTAATCCTTTGACAACAAATGAATCACAAGCTGACATTTCTTCTTATAAAACATGAACTCATGCACTAGGTTCTCTTGCGTGTAAGGTGTACAAATTAGTCAAATATTTGTAAAAATATGACTAAATGAAGAAGACCTGAACTACCATTCCAGGGTTTGAATGAATACTTTTATTCAGCAAAGATGTATTAAAACTCATCTAAGTGACAGTAAAAACATTTGTAGTGATGCAAAAGATTTCTGCTTCAAATAAATGTTCTTTTGACAATTATTTTAAAAAAAACTCCTGAAAAAAAATGTATTGCGGTTTCCACAAAAAACTGTTTTCAACATTTACAGTATATCCACAATATATCCACAGTACTGATAAGTAATATTTATAGAACACCAAATCAGCATTAGAATGATTTCTGAAGGATCATGTGACATGTCAATAAATTTTTTTAAAGATGGTAAATGTCTAAAACATATATTAGTAAATTCTTAAAATGCAGCCTTTCTAAACATAAGACTTTTTTTAATAACCAACAAAATGTATCTATTATCTATCTTTTATCAGTTCATGTTAAAGATGATGATAAAATCATGGAATATTATTTACAAGACAAGTAAAGCTTATATGCTAAACTATATCATAATAGACACACGATCAGCTACCCATACTTTGATATAGGGGGAAAAAATAATGGATATACACTTTTTTGTTGTTGTTGAAGAAGGGTGAATAGTGATATATGCAGCACTCACCTCTCTTTTCTGTAGTACAGGTGGTAGCTGGTGGGCAGTCCACCTGTTGATCCAGGCTCCCACCAGCAAGTGAAAGTCTCTTTCTCAGGCGAGCGACATCTTGTTAGTCTGGGCCTCCCGGGGACAGAATGACCTGGAAAGTTTATATGATAACATATCTATAAAAATATTAGGACTACTATTAAAAGTGGTATTTCAACACACACTGTTTTTGAATGCTTCTTGAAATAGCCCTTACTTCGAGAGTTTTAGCCCATAGTTTTTAATAACATGTTTACATATTAGAATTCCTTGAATTATACGTCCTTCAATTCAATGTATGATTTAAAAATCTGTATCCTGTTTGCTACCTCCGTTTCAATGCAGGAGTTCAGTTCTGAATGGTGTAATGCTGATGTATTGTGTAGAAACAACAGGCCTCCAAGTGATTCAATTATGGAAACACACTTGCCAAAACAGTTTACAGCAACTGTGAATATATTCGTAAAATTTTAGAGCTGCTTTTCCTTCACTTACACATGCTGTGTGAGGTCCAAGAGAGAAGCCACATCAGAGTCAATGCCTGCTCTGCATCTCTCCTCATTTTCCCTGCACAAGAAACAAACGTCCAAGTGAGGTGTCCACACCGAGCACGTTAAATAACACCTGTAGAGCTTGTTTCTACTTAAAACACCATTCTAGACATTCAAAACAACCACTTAGCATGTGTAAACACCTTCACTCATCACAACAGCTGAATGGTCATCATTATGTGTACAAAATTGTATGCAGTTAACTCTGCCAAGATGACTTTTATCTGATTTCACAAAGATCAGCGAAGTAAACGCACATTAAATTAATGCACATTAAATAATTTTTAGTACAGAATTCCTCAGTCAAGTAAAATAATGATAAAAATTTATTTTAAAACTTAAAACATATAAGTTAAAAACAGCACAAGCACATCATGATCCCAGAAGAAATGTCTAACACAGAGCTGATCAATGATTATTTCTGAAAGCATAGTAATGTACAAGGTTATGAACGCAAAGGCATCAACAAAAGAGTCAAACGCAGGTGCAGAGAGGTGACTTAATGGAAAGTTACAGCCGTGGAAATGGATAGATTCCAATGAGAGACACAGACTAAAAGGGAAATCGATGTGTTTTATGATTTTGGATCCTTGTAGAAACACAACGATCTGCTACAGTCTTTGAATTGCATCTGTATTCTACATTTGATATTTACTTGTTTCTGTTTTCATGCATGTGCATGCCATCAGCTTTATTTGCAAACACGTTAAATAGCCAAAAACTAAATTTAACCAAATGCAATCTGTGGTCAGTACAGTCCTTTATTTTCCCACATCATTTGCACTTATTGAGAAGGAAAAAGTGGATTAAAGTCCAGTACGAATGACTTAAAAACATATGACATTAACTCTCTATTTCAGTGGCAGAAAATTGAAATATTTATTTTCATCTTAGCAGCAAGTTTGACAAAACAGGTGCCAAATAATATATTGTGAATATTTTTCATAGTTTACTTTCCTACTAGTGTTGTCAAATGATTAATTGCAATCAATCGCATCCAAAATAAAAGTTTTTGTTTACATAATATATTGAAGTGTGCTGTGTTTACTTATTATGTATATTTTAATATGGATGTTTGCTCAAAGACTGAGTTGTATAAGCTCAAATCAATAAGGTATGATCGCTCACTTTCAAAAAAGAAACATAAAACCTGTGCTTATAGAAAATGATAAGTTGAATCCATTATTTGGTAGTAATGACAAATGTTTAAGAGGTTTTTTTTTTTGGCCAGTCATTTGTGATTAAGAACTCCACAAGAGCCAATTCTGCCACAGCATTCTCACTGATAACAATGTGATAGCAATAAACAAACACGTATTGCTTCAGTAAGCCAAGACCAGGTCAGACAGTTAAGTCATGACCCCAGGTCAACTCATCTGGAAAAAAAAAATAGGCTACTACTTTAAAGAAAGAAGAGGTTATGATCACAACCTATGCTTCAAAGCATAAGCTTCTTTAAACATAATAATAGAAAACGACATAAAACAATAAATTATGTTACATGCATTTACATATGCATAGAGCCGGAGATGCAATATTAAAGTGCAAAACTAGCTGTTTATGGCTATTTAATAAATCGTGCATACATTCATCATAGTGTTAACTGCGGCATGGCGCACAAATAAATAAATAAACATTACGATATGTGTGTATAATTCCAAAATATAATTCTGTTTCAAGTTTTCACCAGATTATAAAACAACATAATATCGGAGTGTACCTTTTAACGGAGACTCACCTGGAACCGCCGCCCGTTACGTGACCGAAATTATACACACAGCTTCACCTGGGATTGTCCCATGTTTCACATCCATGCTGCATTTTGAACTGAAGACGGTCTTTTCTAAGTGACATGCAAAAAAAAACGCGCACTATGAAGGGGAGAAAAGACAAACAAAAAATCACTCTGTTGACACCGTAGTCCTTCTGTCTCCAGTTGCACAGAAACAGCACTAAAGCTGCTGGGAGAGTCTCGAGGAGTGGCGTACAGGCGATGACGTTATAGCTCACACACATTACCTGCCCATGACACGACGTGTGCAAGAACCACTATCTGTTACGTCAATATAAAATATTGATGTTCATCTAATAAAGTCTTGTTTGGACGTTTAAAAAGTGGTGCAGTTGTCTGAAGAACGACGGACAAAGGAGGCTTAGTGTTTCTGAACTAGGTTTTAAAACGTTTACAAATATACTTCTAGGTCTAGCCATACCTATAGAAAAAAGACAGGTAGGCCTAAGTGGTTGCTGTTTTTATTTGTATATTTAGGTTTTCTGGATTGCTTCCAGATTTAAGACCTTTCTGATAGGACTGTTTTTCAACCAGGGAGCTGGGGCCCACAGGACCTTGGTAAACCCCCAAAGGGATGCCAAGGCCTTATTCACCCCCCTAGCAACTGTTAAGCAACTTTTTTCTTTAAAGAATTAGCATTGCCACCTTCTAGAAAAACCTGAAAGTATCTCTAGAAAGCGTCTAGAAAATTCATATAAATAAACAAAATATAACTGCATATACATTTGAGAATCAATTAAATAAAATATTTTGTAAAGATATGTTTTTAAATATCTACATTTTAAACTTTATTCAATTTTTTATCATTATTTAGTAAGAAAAAAATCAAGAAAAATGAAACATTTATTTTGTATTTAGCCTATATCTTAAGTAAAATAATAATACGTTGAAAACAGTCAGGTTGAAAAGCATGACTTGTCATTTATCATACAGTATTTGATTTGACTATAAGAACATACTTCCGTTTAAGAACTCGCTGAGCTGCTCAGGAGAAATGAACACCTTCCTCTTTGTTAGACATCAGGAAGTGACACACACACACACACACAAGCACACGTATGTTTTGAAAGTTGGATTTCCCCACATCAGTCAGTGTCGCGAATAAAGTATTGCTTAATAATGGGATACATGTCAACATCTGATCCGTCTGCGGTATGTGCGCTCCTGATATTATCTTTTTGTTCGTGGTGAATTCTGATCTGTTTTTAACTAACGTTACTTTTGTATCTTAACATTTAGAAATGCGGACAGATGAAAATAATAGAAAATAAAAACGCGGGAATGAATTTATTTAGTTTACAGACATTCATCACATCACATAACTCATATTTGGTGTAAAAAGCGAAACTAGCGAGTGTCTTAAAGGTAGATTACCAAATCCGACAGTGCTTCCTTCATTCACTTATCTTCCTATTGTTTCAAACTCGTGTGACTTTGCTGTCATGCTTCTCCACATAAAACATAAAGTCATTAAGGTTGACAAAATTTAGTTTTTGAGTGTGTGTGTTTTTTAAAGGAGATATTTTTACTAACCTGAGCCCTAAAAAACATTAGCTGAAATGAGGCTTTTTTTATGCTCTTGTTGTTGAGAGGGACTGTCATACAATTTTACCCACTGTTTATGTGAACATTTTAAATATCAGTATTTTAGGTTAAATATTAGTTAACATAAATTAAATTAAAATAATTATTTTAATTTTTAAAATATAAAATTACATGTTTTTTTTTATTTATTTTTACTTCTGGTATAATGTGACAGCTCAGGACTGACTGAATTGCCTCATTTTACAGGTGCTTTGCTGAATACTTAAATCTGAGTTCAGCAGCTGAACCGATCACAGTTCAGCTCAATCATGTCGGAATTGAACGAAAACTCTTTGAACATTAATTTCTTGAAGGAATCTGTGTTGAAGAGGCTCTGTGAGTCTCTTGACAAGGCCAACAATAAGGGATGGCGAAAACTGGGAGAGATAGTAAAAAGCGACAAAAGATTCAAAGTGAGGTAACAACTTTTTATCCCTTCACTTTTCCTTTTAATGTAATATATACTAATAAACTCACAGGCGTTCTCTCACTTCCCCTCACGTGCACAGTCTCGATGATATGGACATGTGTTCTCTGAAGGCTTTGGAGGCGGATGGAAGTCCTTCCCGCAGTCTGCTTAAAATCATTGGAGATCAAGGATGTATGGTGGGTGAACTGATGGAGTTTCTACAGATCATGGGTCATACGGATGCCCTGCAGTGTCTGAAACCTCCAGGTAGAACAGCCTCAGTATAAACATGCTACAGAGAGCATGTTGTAATAGTGCATCACATTAACTAATGTTATAATCCTCTGTACTAAATATTTATTCTCAAATGTAAAAGTGAAAATGAAACATGACTGACACAGGCTTGAAGAAGTAAGCATGTGTATATTTTTCCCTGTACCAATTGTCAAAGAAAATATGAATTATATGTAATGGATTTATAAATGTGTTAACATAAAAATATGTGTGTTAATAATATTAGAGTATTTAAGTGCTCTGCTCACACAAAAGTCACTTTAAAACCAACCAGCTTTCTGCAAGTCCGTGTGGTGACTTAGTGTCACCAAACACCTCAATCAAAATTAATGATTGCAAATTAGCAGAACAATAATACATGCTACTGCACCTTTACACTTTTTTTGGCATGCAACTTTCAAACGATGTGCATTCAAATTCTGTTGACATTTCCTGCATAGGTTCTGTGCAGATATAGTCTAAAGTGATTTATTTGCATGCATAGGTCAGTTTCATTTGCTGTTTTCTGAATTGATCTCACAGGAATTCAGATCCTTGTCCAGCCGCAGTCGGTGGCTGTCATTGCTGGACACAACCTTCGTCTCAGTTGTTACGCTGTTGGTGCTTCACACGTGCAATTCCAGTGGTTTAAGAAAACGGAAGAGGTGTGTGGATGTATATTATTACAAATAGGCAAGATAATAAACTGTCAGTAACATGAATTACATAACTAAGGCAACCCCTTAGGTACATAACAGCTCCTCCCCAGACTTGGTGTTCAGTCCAGTCCAGCTCAAAGATGCAGGGTTTTACATCTGTCGGGTGAACTGTGGAAATACATATGAGTTTAGTCACTGGGCCCAAGTAGATGTCCTCGATGTTCCACCACGATATGGTAAGTCATTTCTGATCGGAATAGACAAGGAAGAACTGTGGAAGAATTGTCATGCTTGACATTATATGTCATTTATATAAAAATCTTTGTTTGCTTTTTGTTCAGGATTAGTGTCTCTGGCTTCAGAGGGCAGGCCAAGGGTACTGATCCAGCCTCAACCTCAAAGGCTGCTGGTGGGAGATTTACTCTTTCTAGAGTGTGGAGCAATTGGAAGACCCCTTCCGCAATATCAATGGTACAGAAATGGATTCCCAATCAAAAAAGCCACAAAGAGGAAGTACACTGTAAGATGACCCAACAGATGACACTCTGCATGCATTTATGGATGAATTCACTATTGTTTTCTCTGAACCATATTACATACATTTCATTTCTTGGATAATAAAAAAAAGTCCTACACTGAAAAAGAAACAATTCAGAAAATGCTTGCAATTATTGCAATTATACTATTTTCAATGCAATGTGAGTGATTGAATTATGTTTTGGTTTAAATTAGGTCAAGAATTTGTTGCCAGAGCACCAGGGAAGATATCGCTGTGAGATTTTCTGCAGTAATGAAAGAACATGGAGCAATGAAGTGGAAGTTGTTGTTATAGGTAAGCCTCATGTCTTTTGTTTTAGATTTATTCTTTGGTTAGATGTTTTCTGATCAAATCTGTTTTGTGAACAGTATTGACTGAAAGGGATAGTTGAAAGAAGTGAAGTGAAAATTCTGTCATCATTTACTCACCTTCACAAGTTAGTTGCCGGTCCCCGTTGACCCCTTTCCTCACACTATGGAAGTCAGTGGGGACCAGCAACTGTTTGGTAAATATATTGTTTTGCATAGAGCGAAAGAAGGTTTGAGGGAGAGTAAATTATGTTACAATTATGAACTATCCCTTTAATTTTGGAATGCAACACCTACTAAAATAGCAACAGGTTTTAAAACACTGTGCATTGTACTGTGCTTTAAAGAAAAAAAGTACTGTGTACTGCACGCTACCAGACATTCAATTTGTTCAGAACACAACTTTTTTTTAGAAATATGACACATTTCAAGAAGATGCATGACAAATGAATACACAGTGTTCTAAATTGGCTGAATATATCAAACATGTTTGAAATTGTCTGATTATATGAAATATAAATATATAGAAGCCAACATCTTCAGACTAGCTGTGACCCCGTTCAGACTGCACATCTGTGCAAACATTGTTTAGTTTATTCTAGGTTTTATATTATTACTCATTTTGTGGTACAACCCTTTATTTTTCCTCAAGAAAATCCTTGCCATTCTGAAATGAAAGAGCCAAGAATATCTTGTGAAATTTCAGGAGCAATGGAGTGCTCTGAAGGTATTGAGATGTAGTGGCACCCTTCTAACATCTACAGACTTTTGGCATCAACCCCTTTGTGGATTCTGAATCCACTTCATGTGATTTTAAATCATGGTGCTGTCATAGCGATTAATGCATGCTCTAAAAACTAATGAACGTTCCAAGTTCAAAACAAGTTAAGCTCTATCAAATGTGGGATGCGTTTGATTGAGTAACACAAATAATATGAATACATTACTGTCAACGTTAAATTCTTTAATAATTGACCGTAGGCCACAGTTAAACTTGTTTTGAACCCGGAGCACTCCTTTAAACATTTTGCACCTATCCTCTTGACTGCTTTACTGATTGAGGTGGTGGAAAAACACTGATAGATCCGATCTGCATGACTGATGGAAAAAACGAGAACATTCCCAGTCAAGTTGTAAAGGATGCTATGTAATGGTTTTGGTAAATGGGTTCATTGTGGCAGGATGGAGTTAGTTATCATACCTCAAAATAGGGTTTAGGTCTTGAAAAAAGTTTTCCTCTGATGATCTATTAGCTTTCTTTTCCTCTCATTCCATTCAAAAATATTGTTCCTTCAAATATGCATCTAAATACCTAATATGTTTCTCTTTATAGATGATTTTTTTAATGTTGATAGAGGTAAGTTGTTTTTCCATCACGTTTAGTCTTGAACACTTCTGTTTTTGATTGAGACAGTAAATGATTACGACTTTTTTTCCCGTCAGATTACAGTCTTGAGAAACCTTATGGTGAGTAGACCAAATAATTACTATGAATTAACATAACTTGAGGACAAGCGAGAAATTCTTCACACTGAATGTTTTTTTCCTTTAGCAACAGACAAAGTGGCTCTTCTGATTGGTAACCTCACATATCGAAACCACCCACAGCTGAAAGCACCCATGGTTGACGTGTATGACCTCACCAATCTGCTGCGGCAACTGAACTTTAAAGTAGTGTCTCTGCTGGATCTAACAGAGTCAGAGATGAGGAATGCAGTGGAGGAGTTCTTGTCCCTGCTTCATAAGGGAGTGTATGGTACTGTGGCTTCTACATAGTTTATGCTACTGACTGTAGTGTCCTCTAAACATTGTAATCGCTTTAAAAGAGCAAGGAAACATGATTTTCGGAAAGCATATAAAAAAAAAAAAAAACGTCTTACAATATGTTAAATATTTAGTTCCCCAAAGAATCTTAAAGAGTGTAACTGGTAAAACATTGACTACAGATGTGATTAGGAAAGTACCAGTTATGTTTTCACCATTTACTCACACTTGTGTCATTCCAAAACCGTTTGGACTTGGTGTCTGAAGCACGAAAGGAGATCACACTTCTCTTTTCCATAAAACAGAAGTATGCAGTGACAAGGGGCTACCTGCCTCTGAAAAAGCCAAAAGGACATTAAATTGTCATATAATTTGAGCTTTTACATATTAAAACTTGTAAGTACGTTGTTATCAGTTATGAGACACATGAGAACTGATGGCACATGTTTTAGACATCTTTAATGCCAAACCTGGCACAACAGATATTAATGTGTCATGTTAAGATATATACTAGATTTGCTTATATCGCAGTAATGAGCATGCACAGTATTACTGTAGATCATTTTTAGATTTTAGATAATAAAATACATTTGATACTGTCACATGCCTGATTTGTACACAAGACATTTTCATGAAATGAAGCTTTTGGTTTTGGTAAATGTTTGGTTAATGCTTCATGCAAAGCTCCCATATGACTTATGTAATACAGTAAATGCGGCAACCTGAGCCCCTTTTATGGTGCTTTTTTGTTGTTGTTTTGGAGATTGAAAGTTCACTACCCACTTTAATTGTATGAAATATAACAGACCAGACATTTTGTAAAATATATATATTATATATTGTCCAGTGTTCACAAGAAGAAAGTCATAAAGGTTTAAAATGGCATGTGTGATTAAATGGCTACAGAATGTTCTTTTCTGATTGAATGACTCTGACGATTGCCCCTCTCTTTAGGTTTGTTGTATTATGCTGGACATGGTTATGAGAACTTTGGGAACAGCTTCATGGTGCCTGTTGATGCCCCAAATCCATACCGGTCGGGCAACTGTCTCTGTGTTCAGAGCATTCTGAAACTGATGCAGGAGAAGGAGACTGGACTCAATGTCTTCCTCCTGGACATGTGCAGGAAAAGGTGTGCGTTTAAATCTTATTCACATTGATAATTCATACATTGTTTTCCATCTAACACTTATATATTGCTTTAGAAATGTACATGATGATGCCACGCCAAACGTTGTGCTCAAAGTTACAGCCAATATAGTGTTTGGATATGCCACGTGAGTTAGAGAGTGTCTTTCTTTTTCATCCATAAATAACGTGCTGAAGTACATTTTGTTCTCAGTCTGACATGTTATGTTGAAATATATCATGTTTGTGAAGCTGCCAAGATGCTGAGGCTTTTGAACTGAGTTCAAGTGGATTCACCAATGGAGTCTTTATTAAATTCCTGAAGGAGCGCCTCCTAGAAGATGAGAAGATAACTGTTTTGCTAGACAGAGTGGCTGAAGGTGAGGGCATTTTGTAGTTAAATGAAGCGTTACAGCTTTGAAAAGTGTACTACTACTTTCAGCACTTACAGATTTTAAATTAATCTTTGTAGTAGTATTCAAAGTGCAATATATCTAAATAAATCAAATACACATGTTCTGTATGACTGTTTGAGGTATATTTCTTCTTCTCATGTTTGGTTGCATGTCTTGACAATCAAACTACTGTTCTGATTGTTTGTAGATATGGGTCAGTTTGACCCCACAAAGGGTAAGCAGGCTCTAGAGATCCGCAGCAGTCTGTCAGAGAGACGGTCCCTCACTGATCCCATCCGTCCCTGGGACTATTCAGATGCGGCCGAGGCACACAACCTGCTCTGGTCTAAAGCACATGGTAATCTCAGCTACTATAACATTTCGTGCAGCTCATTTGAATATCCACATAACAGTGATACACATTTTTTGCCGAAATGAAGTGGATACAAAAACGCTTTAGTGATGAAAATAACAGAAATACTGTAAATGTAGTTTTTCTCAGCATTTATTAAACGTTTGCATACGTGTTTCCACCCAGAACTGCCGGAGAGTAAAATTCTGGACTTTGAATGTGGAGTTCAGATAAAAATGGACTTCGCTGCTGAGTTTTCCAACGTGCTGGTCATCTACACCAGCATTGTGAAAAAGCCAGAGGAGATGCTGTCGTGTCAGGCACACATAACTAACCTCCCTTTGGTAAGTGGTCTGACGTTTCTATTTTGTAGAGAAAAAAACTGACATTATTCTTAATTACTACCATTAAAAGATGCAAGGGCAAATAAAATAAAGTCTGTTCATTATGCAAGGACACATTCAGTTGATCAAAAGCAATAATAAAGAAATTTGTTACATAGAATTTCCATTTAAAAGTTCTGTTTTATTGAACTCTTTATTCATCCAAGAGTGGAAATATAAAGCAGCACAACTGTTAAAAATATATAAACAATGATAATAAGAAGAAATGTTTAGCGAACAGCAAAAATGAATATTTGAATGATTTCTGAAGACTAGAGTTTTAATATATTACAGTTCTTTAGATTAAATTGAACTGTAGTGTACATCTGAAGATGTCACCGTATAATATTAATCAGTCTAATTATTTATTTGCACAGTATTAATTTGTTTTGTAGAAGAATGGGACTACTAGCATTCTTGTCAAAGCCTATATTCCCTCTATATAAAACAGGAAGCATGTTTCTTAATATATTTTGCAATAGATCATGTTTTTCTTATTACCTGAATTTAAAGGATCTGGATGTGGACCCTAAGCTGATGAATAAAGAAACCCTGGAGGAAACAGGAAGCTTCTTACTTTCAGGGAGTCTTCCCCAGCACTGCCTCTACACCAGACTCAGCTCACTGCAGAAACTCAAGGTACAGCTCAAGACTGACCGGCATTACTTCTCTAGCTCTAGATCAGATTTCACAATACATAATTCAAAACTATCTTGATACCTATTTTTCCTTCTCATTCTTTTCTTCCTGATTTACAGGAGGAACTGGCTTTTACTGTCTGTTTACAAGTCCAGTTTAACTCTCTAGATGATCTGGTCCAGTGGAACATGGACGTTAACGTCGGCAAGCCCCTCACTGCCAAACTGGATCTCAACCGCCCCACCAGGAAGAACAGCTGTCAGTTGACGTGTCACATGCCACACAGCCCCTCGAGCAGCCCCAGCCACAGTCCCGCGTCTGACCGCCGCTTCCACGGCCAGGGCCCCTGCTTCTCTCAGCAGCACACCACCCCCTACCTCAACGTCTGCGAGCCCCTCCACGGAGCTGTGGGGGGTTATGGGGACTTTCGGTTGTACGTTGACCATACATATCAATATGAGAATGTGCCGTGCTCACCCTTTTTGAACCCACCAAGTATTCCCATTGAGACCACTGATGACATTGACGACATGCAGAATGAATTCATGAATAGTTTGCAACTCTATAACCATCCCTGAGTGAGTACAGTGTCAAACAGATTATTAAAGAGATACTCTCATTATTTACCCCAGATGTATATGACAGACTTTCATTACATTTTTGGTAAAGTCCATCTCTGTGAGTCTATATAATAGAAATGTATGGGACCACAAAGTTGGCACTTCAAAAAAATAAAACAAGCACACACATACAAGGGGAACTTGATGGTAATCCATGCAACCCCAGTTATGAAGACAATGGATTATAGTTTAAAAAGGTAGTAAATATTTATATTTCTCTCATATACTTGTTGTTTTGCTTCAGAGAACATCGATTCATCAGCTGGGGCCGTATGGAGTACTGTTGTGTTTTGCTGTCATAAAGTCATATACATCCAGCACAGCATTAAAATAATAAATAATGAGAAAATGTATTATTTTAGGTGGAGTATACTCTGAAGTTTATAAGTATATTAAAGGTCTAGGGTGTCATTTTTCCATCTTTTTATATTTTATTTTTGGTATTTTTGCTTTTTTTTTTTGCAGATCAGAGCTGACAGGAAGTGAAAGGGGGGCAGAATTGGGAAAGGTCCTAGAGTTTGAGATTTTAACTCGGTACACCGTAGCAATATATGACGACTGTATACTGCTCACAAGGCATATATTAAAATGCTGTCTATAGGTTGTTAATCTATAAATTAACTAATATAATTTTTTTATACATTAATTGCATTTTTTTGCAGTTGCATTTGGCGATGGCTGTATTGCAGAAATGTATCTCAAGTGACTGTCTAATATCTTAATAGTATACTTTCATCTGACTTATTACGGCACCTTTTTAAAATATTTTAGCATAATAGAGAAAATACTAGAGCTCTGTTAATGTATGTATTTAGTCATTTTAAAATGCTCGTTTATGGTAAAAATCCTGTATTGCATCTCAAAACATCTCTTTTTTTTCATATAGAATTTAAACATATTTAGAAAAATAATCTTTATTTTTAAATAAAAAGTGCATGAATCAAATGTCATGATTATCTTTTAGCATGGAGATATTGGTCATAACTCTGACTTGAGAAGGTCAATGAGAAGGTCAGTCATAATTTGATTTAAAAAATAAATAAATCAATCAATCAATAAAAACAAAGAATTGATTGAAAAGAAAAACAAGATACCAAACGAAATAATAAATTCATAAATTATTTTCTGAACAAGGAAATTAATTTCTTGTGAGATCAATATTTCTCAGGAAATGGAAACTTAATAGTTTTACTGCATAAGCAAATGCATGTCATCAAGTTGTTAGACAACCGGATGACTCTTTGACTTAATCTGCGCATTACATAAGAGTGCACTTCTCCTCAGCCTTGGATTTCATCTCCACCAATGTGGCCTGAGCCTTTTCTTTCAATTGCCCCATATCCATGTTCTGAAGGTTCTGCATCTGATCCATGATGGACTCCTTTTCCTCCTCCTGTGGTGCCTCTCCATCCACCATCTTGACCAGTTCTTCTGGCACATCAATGTCATCTCCAGCCTGCTGGATCATTATCTCATCCTGTTCACTCTGAGAAAAACAAACAGCATGTCAAAGCTAACAGATAAATCTAATGTTTTCAGGCATGACTTTTGTAAATAAAACAGATCATGGAGTAATTTTACATTTAAACTACTTCAATAAATGGTCACATTGTGTTTCAATGTACTGATTTAATACTTAAATCAGATACTGGACATACCCGTGACATTAAGGGGGAGTTTCCCGAACAGGGTTTAAGACTAGTCCTAGATTAAAAAGCTGTCTAAACTGGAAAAAGCTTGCACAGAGATATCTTAAAATACATTATTGTCATTGTTTGGTCTTAAAAGGCTCACAGATAATGCATTTTTGTAAGACATGTTTAAAAAAATTCTTAAATGTCCTAAATTAGCAAAGATCTAGTCCTGGCTTAATCTAATCCCTATCCGGGGAACCGGCCCTTAACATCTTTTAGCCAGTTTGTTTAGGAACAATGAACAACAAAAATAAGCATTCACATGAAATAACAATAAGAAATCATTCTTTGTTAATTATAAAATACTTGAACATTGTAACAAATCAAGTTAATTGTATTAATTATTTATTGATTATATATATATTTTATGAGTTTAAAAGTTTAAAGAGAATAGAATAATTAATCATTTGCAACTTTATGAAGTGTAGAATAAATTAGTGTATTTATTTATTTATTTGTTTGTTTGTTTAATATTAATTACAGTTGCATCTGTAATTATTATTATTAATTATGATTATTCAAAAGAAAATTAATTCACTTCAGAAAAAATGTTACACCTAAATATATATATATATATATACTTATATATTGTAAAATGCTAATGTTTCTATACTAACCTTAACTACATTAATTTTAACTGCATCACTGTCAGTATAAATGTTATACCGGTGGTTCACAAGCAGGGGTCCAGAGCCAGGGCCACTAGGGGGGTTTAGCAATTTTCTAAGGGGGGCATAAAAATGACTCACATTTAAAATTAGATAAAAGTTGTGAAAAAAGTTAAACCAACTAAAAATTCTATATATTTCCTACAGGTATCCTAGCCTAGAGTTAACCTAATTATAAATGCATGACATCCAGACCTGGAAAGGTCATGTAAAACAATACCTTTTTTTTCATTTTCCCAATGGAGTTAAACATCTCTCTTCGGTGCTGTTAAAGCTCACTTTAGAGATTAAGCACTGCAGGTGGTTAAGCCCTGAACATCCAGACTCACTATTTTAGTTTACTATATTATGCCTTAATCTCCTGCCACAATCTGCACTGCAACCTTCACACACTTTGATAGCTTACCCATCTCTGCACACCGAAGCTATTCATGTGCTGCTTAAGCACGGTCAGTCAGGGACAGGAATAACTAAACTACTGAAAGAGATTCGTTTATCTGCTCCTAGGACTCTCACCTTTGGAATTCGATATTTTTCTCTTAAACAAGTCCTCAAACAAGCCCTTTCTGCCTTTCTTGTAGCATATTCTGCATCTCTCTCCATCCTTTATTCCCAGAGAAGTGGGCAATGTACAGGAGATGAGAAAAGCACAAAAACAGAATCAGAACATGAACAGGAGAGTAATACTGTTATTCTGTAAGTCTTATCAGAAAACAGAGCGACATCAGGGTACTTCATTTAATATATTTAACATGTACAGGGGAAATATAGGGGGATGCGATTTCTTTCACCGCTCAGTCAGTGTTAACCCTTACATGAGTTTTTGGGCTGATATATATCAGCTTGTTCGATGTGAATTTAATATTTACATGAATTTACAACATTCTGAAAAATCCAATGTTTTTTAAAAGTTTCAGACTTACTTTTCCTCCACCATCTGCTTCTGATACTCCTCATATTCTTCTCTGGACATTCCATCATGAGACATTCTGCTAGTTGCTCTTGTATCTTCAACAGGATGATCGCAGTGAATGAGAAATGATGTTCCTTCCAAAAAACAAAAGATGCAATACTCATTCCTTTTTTTTTGCGAATCAAGCTTTAGCTTCAGGATTGGTCAGTCAGAGTAAATCCTATGAGAGGCTTTTCTGTGCGACAGCCCTGCAGTTGCATCACCAAGAACATCCTGTGTGACCCTGGCCAAAAAAAGAGTAACCATATTCTGCCAAATACCATCAGCTGGTCTGAGCCCTTTATTTCCATTGTCAGAAAATGATTAATCTTTTACTCTTCAATTTATTTTTTTTCAGTAAAATTTTTGGCTTTTTAGAATAAAATGATAAGAAAGAAGAAGAAAAAAAAAAAAAAAGAAACTATACTTTTACAAGATTACACATAAAGCTTATGTGGCAAAAAAGGAAGAATGTTATCTTTTATTTGAGGGCGTTCTCATCATAATTGATTTGGGAATCTTTAATACACTGTTAAAAAATAATCTGTAAAATTTTACAGTAAAAAACTGGCAGCTGAGGTTGTCGAAATGTGACCGCAAAAATACAGTAACAACCTTTTAGGTTATACGGTTTTAAGTTAAAATTACAGTTAAATACCGTAATTTCATTAACTGATATAATGTTAACATACTATTAAAGTACTGAAATCTGTTTTGAATCTTTGAATGCTGAACCAAAGCCCATCACATGTAGCTTTTAAATGCAAACATATATATAAGATGCTCAGTGTCAATCACACAAACACTAAACACCATCATTGTGAGACTCATTAAACTGAAATATGCAATAAATATGCATTACATGTGACACACAACCCTAATAAACATCACTGATGAGAAAAAACTAAGAAGAAACAGAATTATATTAAAGAAAAAAACATCAAATTCAAACTAAATTTAAAATGCAATGCAGGAAATTCTGGGAATGTAAGTTTACATTTTTCCCTGTAAATTTTACAGGAATTTACTGTTAACCATTTAACAGTTTTTTCCTGTAGCATTTTCACCGTTTTTTACTGTTAAATTCACAGCCATATTTCACCTTTTTCAAGGGACCATAAGTAATTGGACAGTTGACACGAAAGTGATTTCATTGACAGATGTGGGCTTTTCGTTCATAATTTCTACATCAGTCAAGCAGGTAAAAGGTCTAAAGTGACCAGTTGCGTTTGGAAGCTGTTGCTGTGAACCCACATCATGCTGTTAAAGGATCTCTCCATGTAGGTGTAATAGACAATTAGGCTTCGAAAACAACAAATCCATCTGAGAAATGGCAGAAACATTAGGAGTGGCCAGGTCAACAGTTTGGTTAACTTGGCAACATAAAAAGGCCACGGTTGACAACAGCGGTGGAGGATCCTCTCCATGGTTAATGACAAAGTTTACAATCAAGAGATGTCTAGAACAAATACAAAGGGTACAAATGGAAGATGACCCAAAACATAGTGCAACCCAGGAGTTTTTGAATGTATAAAAGTGGAAGGCCTACAAGGCCGAGCCAAGTCTCGTGATCTCCAATTTCATTTGAGCCCCTGAAAATAGAGGGCTGTGTATAAAAATGGTGGTAATTCCTAAACATTTTATTATTCAACTCTATTGGATTAAATCTAGATATTTTTTTATGATATGATATAATATCAAGAAATTTCATATGAGGTACAAGTCACAGCATAAGTGTTAAACAGAAAGTGCAGGAACTCTACCAAATGTCAGTTTGCAATTAAATATTAAAGCCTATATAATACAATATATAATACTATAATACAATCTTCCAGTACAGACTGCTTTTCTCAGCACATAAAACAAATAAAAGGCTACACGTAAAGACTACATTCATATTCGTGAATACAGAGTGTCTCACGCAGTTGAGGTGTGACTCAGAAGTTGTGCCAGCACTGGTCACAGTACCTGCTCCATCTCAATAGAGGGTGATGTTACAGGATTTCCAATCATTTGATCAGGCAGGGCTGTAGCCCCCTCCTGACACTCATGATTAATTTAAAACAGGAAGCTGCAAGCATACACCAGTCCTGCTAAGTCACCATGGCTGCAGTCGTGAAGGGAGGGGGGGTTGGTGTCTCTGGGGACCTGCTTCTGAAAAAGACGCACCAGAAGAGATGCCTCGCCCCGGCAAAACACAGCACAGCTGCAGCCAAAGAGCACTCTTCTCCATGGCTAACATCAGACATCTCATCTTACTTCTTCTCTACTGTGATGGGATGAACACCGGTATGTGCATGTCTGCTTTTTAATGCAGTGTAACATTTATGGGGCCTTGATGTTTCTTACATGCTTTGACCTTGTTATCAGTTTGTCCCCTGATCTGTTGGTTTTTCCAGTGTTTCTAGGGAATGTTAATGTGATTGTAAAATCATTTTAAATAATTGTATAATCATTCCTTGGGTGTTTTTTTAAGCTGGGTTGAGGCTTCTTAGTAATGCAACTTTTATTTAACCTTGACTAGGCCCGTCTCTGTTGCAGATCGGTGAGTTGTAGTGTTCAGTGCAGCATAAAATGGCATGTCTTTTTTTCAATTTTCCTTTTTCCCCCTTTTTTCTTTAGACACAACCCCTTCCCCACAGTCTGATCCTTTAATTACAACAAGAAAAGCTGTTTCCAAAGGTATGATTACCCTATTATACAGTGTATTATTAACCAGAATAAGTATGCATTTGACATAACTAAATTACATCAATAGATCAAGAGATATTTGTAAGCATACAAATGATACAAAAATTATTACAGGAACAGTTAACAAAAAAAAAACTAATTATTCACTCTCAGGCCATCCAAGATGCAGATGACCTGGAGAAATGATCATTATATCCCTTGTTCACCAAAATATCCACTGCAGTGAATGGGTGCCATCAGAATGAGAGTCCAAACAGTATTGCTATGTGTGTATTAAATGCATTAAAATAATTTGAATTATGCACAAATAATTCACACGACTCCAGTCCATCAATTATGGACATCTTGTGCAGAGAAAAGTTGCATGTTTATAGTAAACAAATCCATCGAGTTGTTTTGAACTTAAACTGTCGCTTCCAGCTAAAACATGAGTACTCTATCCATTTTGCTTTCTCCATTAAAAAAAGACTTTTCAAGCAAAAACTGTATAAAACAGATTTTTCCTGTTTGATGTGACAGAACAACAGAAGATGGACCTTTCCATAGGAAGAAGTAATATGATGAATAGAGGAGTGTTATTTTTGCCAGAAGCAATGTCTTGATGGATTTGTTTCTTCCAAACATACAACGTTTTTCTTCACAACACATTAATTGATGGGCTGGAGTTGCATGGATTGTTTGCAGATTATTGAGATGTTTTTATCAGCTGTTTAGACTCTCATTCTGATGGCACCCATTCACTGCAGAACATCCACTGATGAGCACGTGAGGTAATGGTATGTTTCTCCAAATCTATTATGATGAATCAATAAACTCACGTAATTATGAGATGGCATGAGGGTGAGTAAATGTTCGGCAAATTAAAAATGTTGGCGTGCATTTTTAAAAATGTGAATAATAAGATGAACAAAAATAGCTTAATTTACTAGACAATACATAGATTTTGGAGATGTTTGGTTTGCTGATTGAGCTACAATTTCTTGGCATGCAGGTCAAAATCAAGTCATTATTGAAGAGCTTGTAATCCTGACACCCCACAAGATAGAGCTTTTATGTAACCTAACCGATATACCAAATAACCCTCCGTCCATTACTGGCTATTGGACTAAAGACGGACAAGAAATCGAGAACTCTGAAGAAACTGTAAATAGAAACAATGAACAGTATATCCTTAAAAAGACGTAAGTGGATGTCTATTTCGGAAAATAACCATGTGTCATTCTAATAATGCAAATAAGACATGTTAAAAAAGTAAATAACCAGTTCAGTAATACTAAACGATGATTTAGCACTAAGCTGTTTAACCTGTTTCATAGGTTCAATATAGAGGCCAGCAGCCTGGGAAATTATTCCTGCATCTTCAGAGAAATTCAGGCACAAGTGACATTTGTTTTAGATGGTATGTTTTCATTTTAACGCACATATTGTGTGGTTTGTTTATACGGTCAAATTTATGATTTTAATTTCTGAGTTAACCTGATATATTTTGCTTTCAAGTACCTGTAATAAAAGACAAACGAGACAAGCCAGTAGTGAGCTACACTGGAGACTCAGTTGTACTGGTGTGTAAACTCAAACACACACCAAACACCTGGAACTGGTACAAGGCAAACTACACTGAAAAGGTGAAAAAGAAATAAAAAATATAATATTATACCTTATAATTGATATTTTGTCATTTTATCTAATTTCCTTGTCCTTGTTAAATGTTATACTTTTATACTATTATAATAACAATAAATTATTCATAGATACATAATTTACCAAACCCTAACCCTAAGTACATGTGTTTAATTAATATTACTCGGTACTTAAATGTATAATTACCAAGTGTAACCAAACTGAATCTGAATAGTTGTACTTAATGTTTCATTAACAATGACAACACTGTTCATGTCATTGTTTTTGTCTTCACAGAGGCTCATCAATGTTACTGCAAACCCTCTGAACTACAACGTCTTTATTAACGGAAATGAAACAAAACTGATTGTACTGAATCTGACTGAAGAAGATTCTGGGAAGTACATATGTAGTGCTGAGTTTGATATCAAGCCCAGCGAGTCTTACATAGAGCTGAAGGTCTTGTCGTATACTGAGCCTCTCAAACCCTTCATTGCTATAGTGGTCGAAGTCATTGTCCTTGTCACACTGATTTTGCTTTGGGAAAAATGCAGCAAGCATGACAACTCTTCCGCAGGAGGTACAGTAAAATGTAATCAAAAAGAAGAATAAGCTGTGAGCAGTGAAAATTAACAAAGGATTTATCTATTTGCAGAGAATGACCTGTGCTCTGAACAAACCAGCAAACTGTAAGTTTATATGATTTTAAAAGATTTGGTGAAAATTTAAAGTTACATAGCAGTGATGGTGCTTTTTTTCCCCCTAGCACTCGTGATGAAAGCAATGGAGTGGAGAACACAACACGACACAGAAAACTGGAGCACTGAGGTTTTCATTTTAACAGATGCAAAACCTTTTTATTCTGCTTTATGATCTTGTGGCAGTAATCGGAAAGCAACAAGCAATAAGGTTTTTTTTTGCTAAACTAACTCACAGCAATATATATATATATATATATATATATAAATACATATATTATAGATACGTACTGTATATTACATTCCCTATATTAAATAAACATATATGGCATGTTTTAAAAATCTATATAGTGTTCTATCCCATAAAGTGTTATTGTCAAAGTTTAGGTGTTCATATGGCCTTTTGGATGTCCATTTACTAATAAAGGTCAACTAAAGAAAAGACTTAATGAAGGTTTTTAAAAAGGGATTAAATGGCTTTTTTATGATGAAAAGTTTTTATGATTCAACAAGGCTTGGTTGTTTAGACTTTCAATTAAGGAACAGAAAGAGCAAACCTACAAAAATGTCTTAATTTGTGTTTCCAACATGAAGCAAAGTCTTATGGGACATGAGGGTGAGTTAAAGACAGAGTTGTTTTTTTGGGGTGAACTATTCCTTTAAATACAAATATGATGTTGAATTGTTGATTCGTCGAAAACAATGTGTAATCTTTTCATTTTCAGATCTATTTTGGGCACTTCAATCCAAAACTAAAATTTAGTAGAATTCTTAAGCTTAAATGAAGACAGTAATAAAATGCAGCTCCATATATTACGTTTATTGACACGTCGAACAATCATGTTTTCAAAACTGTGGTTTGTTCAATAAAAACTGCAGCAGCAGTTTAAGAACAGCATCGTTCAAGCCCACTATATCTCCGTCTGTGATTCTCTCATACAGCTGCATGCTTTCTGTGCCCCAGCATAAGTTCTTCCTGCTATTGTTGCCATCGGCCCTTGCGCTCAAAGCCAGAGTATTGAGCTGATAGCAGAAAAATGAGAAGAACTGCCCGTCTGTGATGACAGCCTGAGACACAAATGGCCTGCTCACATCCTCTTCACTCCAAAAGCCTGGGCAGGTCGAAACAGTTTTAGTTAAGCATGCATGCATGAGCTGATTCAGGCCAATGCCCTACAATTGTATAAATATGGATCAATTCAACTTAAAAGTGATCTTAACCTGAGCTCAGTACAACTCTGGCACTAAAAAAAAGATTACAGAAACACCAACCTTGGTACATAGCCTGAGCCCCCGTCCATGCGAACAGACTGGCGATAGCGTTAGCCCTCAGCAACACCTCCACCTGACCAGAGAGGCCTCTCTTGCTCAGTTTATCCCTGCGGAACTTGTCAGGGACCACGTGAAACTGTGTGTGACCATAGCAGATCGGATCTTCCAGTTTGGCACCTGTGGAGTAAAACACAGACAAACGTCAAACTACATAATTATATATGACTATAGCAGGTTGCTTTATTATCTCTGATGTAATTTAAGTACATTCAATTTCTTTCTGTTTGCATTTTAATATATATTTTAATATTCAATAAAACTAAATTGCAAGAGTAATTGGGGACCCCCTGAAAATTGAATGGAGAAGCACTGCACTACAAGTGTTCTTATAAGTGTTTATACTCAATAAATAGTTTACTTTATTAATAATCAAATGGAATTACATTTCTAACAGCAAACTAAGACAAATTTAAGTCCTTCAAGTTACAGAGCAACTTTCTCCAGAAATACAGAACTTGCAGCAACTTTTGTGGCTCATCCAATCAGCGTTAGAGTTGCAAATCTGTTGCTTCCTGGGATGTTTAAAGACACGTAAAAAATTCTGGGACTTTTAACAAACTATTATTAAAAACCACTTCTGGCATATCAAAATAAAGCTGAAATAAAGTCAAATAAATT
>JAUCNO010000795.1:15105586-15127321 GCA_032353835.1 Enteromius viviparus | reverse complement strand
TAAGATATATCTTAAGAGTCTTCTTAGCGCAGGAATAGTCTGCGTTATCGAGAAACCGGGCCCTGTGCAGTGGAGTTCAAAAAAGACTCCGTAAGCCCAAAAGTTGAAATACTGTGTATAGTGAAAAGGCTAATTCTGCATTGCAAATAACATTGCATTTCATAAATTAGGAACAATTTTATTGTTGGCAAGCTTTGCTCTTAAAACTGAAAAAAAAAGCTTTCTGTCACTTTGAAAGAAGCTTTTGCACTTATGTGGGCTTATGTTCTCTTCTTTGGCTAAAAAGTGCAAAAACAGCGTTCGTGCTTTCTGTAACCTTAAACTAATTATTCTGTGCACTGGAGTTCATAAATGACTCTGTAAGCCTAAAAGTTGGAATATAGTAAAAGGCTAATTCTGCATTGCAAATAACATTGCATTTCATAAGTTAAGAACAACTTTCATGTTGGCAAGCATTGCTCCTGAAACTGAATAAAAACGCTTTCTGTCACCGAGAAAGAAGCTTTTGCTATACAGAGTAGTATACAGAGGCACAGAGGACGCCGGTTAAGCCCACCTTCGTAAGGTCAGGCCCGTCGACAGGGCAGGCAAACCAAGCAATTGCTTGGGGCCCCGAGCTGGCTAGGAATATGGTTACATACTGTAATATGTCTTTTAACGTGATAAGGGAGACGCAGATCTGTTCCAGAATCGCTGTTTATAGCTTTGTAATAGGTTTTGATGAAAGTGGCATAGCATGCTATACTAACTATTCCACAGTGATAATCTATTTAGGAAAACCACACAATAATTTCTGTGCATCAAACATTAGCTTGGGGTGTTTTTAAGCATTGGTAGTGGACTCACAGCACTACTAATAATTAGTAAAAATTTAATTATAATTTCATTGTTTGTTAACAGTAAAAAGTTTATTTATATAGCACATTTCAAACACAATGGCAATTCAAAGTGCTTTACATAGCAGAAATTGAAATAAGAAAAAGAAATAAGAAAAATTAAAACGGTTTAGAAAAATAAAATAACTGCACAGTGCTCATTCAGTAAATGCATAGCTAAAGATTAATTAACTGTCAATTTACCTTCTATTAATGATTGTTATTATTAAGTAAGTGTTACCATCTTTTCTTTCTCCCTCAAGGTGCTTTGCTTAAATTTCTCAGCCCTCAGGCTCTTCCTAAGGATACCTCCACTGATGAAGGTAGAGTGAATTTCTCTCACTGACCTGAGCTGAGCTGTTAAAAGTGACCTCTTTCAATATGCTAACAGTGAAATGGTAATTTCAGATTTTTTTAAATTATTATTTTCCCAGCTACACCATCAACTTCATCCTCAACATCAACAGATGCATCACTTCTCAGTGCTGATGTTTCCTCTTCAGCACAAGGTACCACAAGCTCTATAATTATAGCTGATATCCTGCACAGCCCAGAGTTTAAACTGAAACTTAAAGTGTGTGCTGTCATATTGTTAGAAAAAAACAGTGCAAATCACTACTGAATTCCCATAAAAAGGGTGTAAATACTAGTCAGAATTCAGAATTTTTTATATACAGTAGTGCCTGTGTCAGACACTCAGTGATGCATTCTGTACTGTAACAAATGGATTATATTAATAAAAAAAACATTATTTTTGAGTGAATTTAAACTGTATTTCTATGCTGTGGTTCCTTTGCGTGCGTGTGTGCGGGGGGCCTCCAAGTCCATTTTGCTTGGGGCCCCCAAATTCCTTCAAACGGCCCTGAACAAACTATTATTAAAAACCACTTCTGGCATATCAAAATAAAGCTGAAATAAAGTCAAATAAATTGAACATCAGATGAAATTAAAACAAAACAAATAAAAACATAAACACAAATATAAAACTCAGATAAAAATGCTAAATCTAAAAAGAAATGTGATCATATATAATTCATAATATAAATAAAAAAACATAATATATACTAAAACCACTGAAACACACAAACCTATAAGGATGTTGTTGTCATACTGTCTTCTGAACAAGGGGAGCATCTCGGGAGCCAAAGTGATGACGGGAACATCAGCAGAGATTTCTGCTTCAATAGGAACAAACTGCAAGATATTACATCACTATTAAATACATATCACACATTAATGCTATTTCTCGTAAGCGCTTTCATGACGACATTAACATCACCAAAAACATTTACATTATAAAAGAACCGCATTTTATACATCATGTCTTCAGTCATCAAAGTGAGGTGCGGGTCCTTACCTCAGGAAGCTGCTGCGGGATCCGGATCTGACTGTGAGGTTTGTCATCAATCTGGAATCTCATGGGCTCGATCCGTCCTTTCCTGTGGCCCTTAGGAATAGTCCTTTCTCCTCGTAACCAGTAATAGTTGACTTTAGGGTCAAAATCTTCAAACAATAAATAAAACAAAATCATATAAAAGTACATTTAAGCACTACAAGAATGAGTACAAACATGGAGGTCAAAACCTACCTAAACTTGACAGACTCAGCACGGGATTTTCTTTGGCCAGAAGGTTCTTCAGACCACACACCGCGTTCCTTAAAAACGGACTGACGAGATGCTCTTGCTCTCTATGGATGAAAGCGCTCGTTTTCTTCGCGTGCCAGTGTTCTTGCAGGATGGAGTTGCAGACTACAGATCGCACCTCAGACAGCACGGACTCATCCACCACCGGCGCAGGCTCGTACTTCTCGGGCAAACCGCTGAGATATGCCGTTTTAGTATAGTGCTGATACCATCCGTCCGCGTTGAGAGCAAATGTTTGTGGGTAAATCACGTATTTCTTGCGCTGAACGCGAGTGAGTGCTCGGATCTTCTCCTGCGCCGTGCACGAACGGAGCTGCTCGAAGAACTCCGTGACCACGCGCCGCTTCGCCGACTTACTTTTGGCAGTGCGGGAGGCCAAAGCGGGTGGATATAAACTCTTAGCTGTGGAAGCTTCAATCTGGACATTTCTGTTACAAACGAGGCGTGCTGACGCGCTGGAGAGGATAGGATGCAAGGGCAACCTGCTGCAGGACGCCATGTTTTTCCCACATGATCGTCTAAGTTCTTCTTCTGTTATTCTCGGCCACCGTGTTTGTCTGCTGCCCTCTGCTGGAGCGGATGAGAGGAGAATAAGATCAGCCTGATGTAAATTTGTATCCCACAGACCTTTGTCTAGTAAACCATTCTTTACATAAACAAAGATAAGCTAAAATAGAGTAAAATTATATATTTTTAGCTTTGAAAATTTCTTATTTAATTTCTACTGTGCTGTACAGAAATGTATCAATACAAATTTTCAGTTCAACACTCAAGACCTCTCTATCTTCTACGGGAAAATAAAGTCTAATTTTAGTAGCGAATATTCTAAAAGAAAAAAATAAATAATATAATTAAATTGAAATAAGTAATTATACCAGTTTGTACCCTTATTCTGATTTTAATATGATTAATTGATATTTCATTTCTTTCTTTTTGTGCTTTTCTTCTTGTCCCTTATTGTATGCATAATTGTATAATGTTTATTGCTCTGTATGCATTCGAACAATAGTATGTTATGTTAATTCAATACATAGATTAAAACTCACGAACTCACCTCAAAATAATCAAAAATGGTAAAACTAAAATATGCGTAATGAAGCTTTTTTCTGTTATTTTGTACGAAATGAGTGATCCGTAAGTAACTTGGGAGACTTTTATTTTGAAACCCGCATAACTTTTGAAAACCGGATGTAAACAAATCTTTAGCAGCGGCACGTGAAAGGTCGATTTCCATTGAATATGGACGCTGTTTGTCCTTAAACAGTGCGATGACAGCCCGCAGTATTTTACTGACCAGGCGGGTTTTGCCTCTTGGACATCATTTACGGCGTGTCTTGCCTGTGAAGGTGTTTAATTCTCTCTTATGCACACGCGGTCAGACATTAAAAAATGCTGTTTCTGAGGTTTTGTTTGTTTGCTTGTTTGTATCAGACCTTTTGCTCTTCCACGCGCGATGAGGTCCACTTGGCACAGGAGGCCAGCAAGAAATACGGAAAACCCGAACCCACTATATTTTCTAAAATAGTTGACAAAACTATTCCTGCAGCTATCATTCATGAGGATGACAAAGTAAGTTTTTAAGTAAGTTAAGTAAGTTTTTAAAGTAAGACAAACCACAAGCATTTAACGTTAGGACCTTTGCCGAATATACTGTTAATTAACAAATTGTGATTTGTTTTATGGGGACTATTTAACTATTTTTAACTATTTAAGCAATATGAATAATAAGCATTTAATATGCAGTAGTCAACATTTGAAGTGGATCAAAAAAATAATCAAAGTAGTCCTAAAGCAAGAACACGTTTTGGTTTTGTGACAACTTTGAAAGGTGTTGATGCACTCCAAATGTTGACCAGTGTATATCTTGTTGCAGTGTCTGGCTTTCAGAGATGTAAATCCTCAGGCTCCTGTGCATTTCTTGGTTATTCCAAGGATTCCCATTGCCAGGATCAGTGAAGCACATGATGATGATGCATCGGTTTGTCTGCATCATATGCTTCTTAATAATTTCTAGTTTTAATAATTACAGAGGATGACACACCTCTAAGATCTTGACCTTTTCCCACAGCTCCTGGGTCATCTTTTGATAGTGGCCAAAAATGTAGCAAAGAAAGAAGGACTGGATGACGGATACAGAGTTGGTGAGAAAAATATGCTGTGTTTGGAAAGGGTTCATTTAAGAATATATCCCCCTGTTTCACAGACAAGGCTTAAGCTAGATGCACACCTGTAATATTTTCTTATACAGCATTTTTGTAAAAGTTGCTTAAATATCTTAAGTTTACTAATGCCTAGTCCAGGCTTAAAGCTAAGCCCCGTTTGTGAACCGGGCCTATATAATCTTAACCCTGTAAGGTTTTGCATATAAAATAATAGTCAGCAAAAAGTAAAAAATAGTGGTTAAAATAGTATGATTTAGAAGAAGGATATGGTATATCAAGGTGGAAAAAAACACCTCACTTAGCAAAAATATGCAATTTGGTGTATTTGCTGATATTTATAAGGCCAAAAGGTAAAGCTGATATTCTGTTAGCTTGTAATGTAAATGAATGAGGTTTTTTGTAACAGTCTAGAAGACTATTTACATAAAATACATATAAATATTTATGCACATACATATATGATGTATAGATGATCTCATTTAACAGTCCAGTTAGTGTTTATTTTGAGAAATTACCATCAAGTTATTCTTAAATTTACTGTAATCAAACAATTAATTGCATCCAAAATAAAAGTATTTCTTTACATTATATTTAAGGTAAAAAAAACACATTATTTTCCACATACTTATTTGTTTCTCCTCTAAGCCCCACCTCATGACGCAGGTTGATTCGTACAATGCTCATCGTTCTAAAAAAGTGAGGTGTGCTCTGATTGGCCAGCTATCCAGTGTGCCAAGCGTTTGAAGGAAATATTACACCCCTTAGCACTACGTGATGCTACGTCCAGCACTATGACACCAAAACAAAAAACACATTACAAACGAGGCATTTGTTGCATCCAGTTGAGGCGTAATTACTGATTATTGTCTTTTTAGACGTCGTGTGGCATCGCATCTTGTAAACATAACACCATGTCTGCATTTGTGATTGGAGAAACAAGAAGCACTAACATTAACCTTCACTCCTCAAAACTTGTGCTTGATTAGTAAGTAGCAGGTTCTTTTAGGAAAAAAACGCAAAGGTTGTGAGTCAGAAGCGCCAGACTGTTCTTGCAGAGGGAGAATTGCTCCACTTTATAGTGTCTCTGCACAGCCAGCATAGACTGCTCTCCAGGTTTTAGGAGTCCATCCTCTATAAATGTGCTGAACACACTAATATTTGGGTTGTTCAGGTTCAGTGTTGACAATACAACTTAACCACTGATCTCTAGTCATGTCCTCTTTTGGAAGCACAAACAAAGTAGTTTCACTTTCACAATGTCACACTGCGTCACCTGCACATGGCACCGATGGCAGCGCTGCAGTTAGAATAATAGTTCCATCTTCTTTCTTTGCGAAACATTTGGGCGGTGTTTGAAAATAAACCCGCTCTGTGACTTAGAAAAGTGGGGGCATGTTCAAACGAGTCGTTTTAGGGGTGTGTACAAGTCATAACTTTTATAAAGAATATTTCTTTGGTTTTGAAACTTCGAACTTTGCAACTTCAGGGATCTTATCTATGCAGTAACAGCTTGCAATCGCATCATATGACCCCTTCAAAGGCTGTACAAATTTGTTTATCAAATATAATACAGTAGGTTTATAGGGTTTAATATCTGCTGCTTATTTCGTATAGTACACATATTCACATGTCATTAACTCTTATTTGCTTAATTATCTGTCATTTTTATTTACAGTCATTAATGATGGAAAAAATGGAGCACAGTCTGTGTATCACCTTCACGTTCATGTTCTCGGTGGACGGCAAATGAAATGGCCTCCAGGATAGATGGGTCTTCTGTCAGAATAAATGTAATGCTCTGCATTTCTGGAGGAAACAAGCATAACTGATATACAAAATGAAAACTTGGAAATTACCACAAAAAATATATATATTGTCAAATAATGAGAGAGTGGGAAGTATTTTCTACAATAAAATGAAATTGACTGAGTTGTTCTGTGTGCAATGAATGTAAAAAGCTGTTGGGTAACCTGCACTTAACTGGGTTGGGTTACCTTTACTGTTGTATGTCATCACTGGGTAATAAAAATGTTCCGGTGAGTTTTGCAAGGTTCACAGGTTGATATGCGCTTTTTGCACAATGGGTATAAAATGTATGGCATATGCAAACAATGTATTGAAAAGAAGGACAGGAAATTTATAAATAGGAAGTAACAATGCTGTTAATTTATGTAATGCAAGCTGAGCAAATTTCTTGCAAAGAATGTTCTTCCATAAATTGTTGCATTCAAGTTCAAGGGCCAATATACATACAATTCATTTTATTCACAATACACAGCAGTTCCTTCTTTCCATGTTCCATGAATAATGGCCTCTGAGTTTATACCATAAACACACTTTTCAGGTTGTGCTGAAATAAAGACCTGTATTAGACCTGGTTTGGCCTCAGCTAAGGCCATCCTGCAGATCTGTTAACTCATAAAGGTGGTGTGATCGAGTGACCTTGATGGCCAGTGTGCTGGTTTCAGTGGGTCGCTCATGAGTGTTTATATTAAGTGAACTTTCATCCTATTTGCTGAAACATCAGATGCATCTGTACAGGCAACACATCATGTCTGTGCCGACTAGTAGACATAAAACAGACCAATAATCTTTTTAATATTTTAAACAAACAACTTTGAGCCGTTCATAACATACATATTAATTGGGATTTTTGGAGTGTAGTAAGATAATATGCTTATTTCATCCAAGGATATTTAACAGTTGCTGGTTGCAAAATGGTAAATGTAAACGATTGTGTTATCAATAATGAGTTTTTTTTTAATCTTATCCACCCAACAATTTAGTGGAATCACAATCTTTCACACTATCGACTTTGTGACCTTGAAGCTTGCCTAACAATCTTAATGAACTACGTGTTGATCAATAAACAACTATTACTTGTCTCGCAATCTCTATAATATGAAAAGTCAAAAGAAATGGCTGCAAACATGAAAGAATAACCATTAGTAGCCTACAGACCTTTTTATATGAGATGTGTTGCAAACTTGAATAGGAAGTTATTTTACAACGCAAATTCTATTCAAATATCAAGAGTTGAACTTTTGCATTACAAGCCAGATACGTTCAAATGTCTTTCATTTCCGTTTTTCGTCTGTGACAGGCATTAATATCATAAGTTGTATGTGTATATGTTTAATAATGACACGAGCGCGAACAGCAGCGGTTGGGAGTCGCCAGCTCCTCGTGTCACGTGACACGGGGGGTTCTTGTGAGGCCACAGGTTCGAGTGCAATAGACATAGCATACTACGTTATTGCACCTGAGAAACACATGTAGCAGTGGATAAGGGAAAAATCTCATTTACACCTGCTCTGAAAACTATTTCTAACAGCACTGAGTGGGGAGAAACATGTAAGTCAACCTTTATCGTTTTTTGTCAACATTTAGTTGTTTAATTGAACTTAGGGTGATATTTTGACTGTAATATATTCAGTAGTTTTCATAGTTGTCACAAGGTAGATTTTATTTCATTCTGTTTAGTTATCTTCTTTTCCCCCATAAAGTACAAGGTAGCCTGTTTTTCAATGTCTGATTGAGGCAAGTTGTCAACGCGTGTTTTTCTAATTATAAATAGCTTAATGACATGATTTGTGATCCAAAACTATATTTTGTATTTAATTTATGTTATTTAATCTTACCTTTGCATGTTTTGTTTGTTATCCCATGTATTGTTTTTAGTTACGTGATTGATTTCCATAGTAATTTACCCCATACAGTGTGGGAATATGCCTACTGTTTGTTTCTCTTTTCTCCTACTTTGTTGTGGTCATGTGTCACTTTAAATATAATGAATATTAGGCTTTGCATTGTAGAAATATCATATTCACTGCTGTATGATTGTGTTATTAATATGATTTTCTTTTACAAGCAAATGTGTTTCCTTTTCTTGTTTTTTTTAAAGCTTCAGTTTAGTAGAACAATGCCATGGTGTTTTGTAAGAAGTTGCCCAAGTAAATAAATTAATGAATATTGAACCTGACACCTCAACTCCCACACCTTGTACAGATTAGTATCCAATTTCTTAAAACCAGCAATTTATTTCACAAGATTATTGAGGCCTATGTCATTGTCCTTGTCAGTAGTGAACTGTGTCGGTCTCAGAGTTTGGTCTCATCTGTGGACAAGTTCAGTTGGACACAGATCATGATGTGGCCACTTGTGTTGTAATTATCGTGAACTTTGTTCTTTTGCAATCTTGAGTAGTCAAGTTATGAACTTCTGGAGCCATCATTCCCAGGATTAAAAAAAATGCAGCAAAATGCAAATCCCATTCTACTAAAAGAGATGGTTCAACAAAAAGTGAAAATTCTGTCATCATCATTTAATTACCTTGAAGCTGTTATAAATGTGTAGAACTGTCTTTCGGGGTATTTTGAAGAATGTTAGTAACCAAACAGTTGATGGTAGCCATTGACTTCCATTGTTCCATTGAGGGGGAAAAATATTGAAGTCAATGGCTATCGTGAAACACTGGTTACAAAAATTCTTTAAAATAGCTTGTTTTGTGCTAAGCAAGGCTCATACTGGGTTTTTTAACAAGTGGAGTGGGATTTACATGATGACAGAACTTTCACTTTTGGGTGAACTGTCCCTTTAAATGTCAAACACACTAATAATTCAACAGACTCTAGATGGCATACTTATACAAACTTCACAAATGTTACATGACTAAACCTTAGCAAACAGATGTATTTTCCATGCTTAACGCTAGATTTAAAGATATGCACATTTGCACATTAGACTATTTAACGTAATACTGTCTTAATCTGAATTTCCTAATATTGGTGAAAGGCTAGTCATTGACAGTAACCTCTCGTCTGCTGCTTTCAACATCTGGCACTCTATCCACTGGCACATATTGCTTAGTATTTTGCAAGAGCTGGGGTACATATAAAAGATAAATGACATTTTGAAACCACTAGTGTCAGAGACTTTTGACTGAATAGAAGATATTAGGCATTTATATGCTATTTTTCTGTGTTTGGTCACTACTTTGTGAACCCAGGATTTTGGAATAACATTTTATTTCATTTGTCATCTTAAGACTCACAATGTCTGCCGATGAGTCTATATCACAGAGTGATTCCAAGGAAATCCCTGTCTCTGGAAATGATACTGAAGGGTATGTAGACTTGATCAATGAAAAATGTCATCTCTTTCCACCTTCAGTATTGTAGCACTTAATAATGTGCTGCTTGTTTGCTTTTTGAAACCTGTGTATAAATTATGATATCCTGTCTTGTCTATTTTGCTAGTTCTGATAAAACTGAAGAATATCAGACCGTAGCGCTCCATGACTCCAAAAACCAGCCAAATGGGGATTGTTCATTCCCTGTCATGAAGAATAACACAGGTACAGTCGTCACATAAATGTTCACGATATGTTTGCATATTGAAAATACAACAGTTTTGCATAAATAATGAAGAGCATTCAGTGTGCATTGGTCCCATTCTGGAAACATTCTTGTGAAAATGATATGATTCTGAAAACTATATGATTTCTGAATAGTCTTTTTTTCATTTTAGAATTACAACCATTAATATGAACAAAAATGTAATTTATAATTGATAAATAGAATTTATAAATATAGCTGCAGCAGAAATTATTGTTGGATAATCTGTTGGATTGTTGGAGTTTTATTTCAGCAAGAAAATTTCTACTTCAAAATGTAATGTTTTATTTAATGTGATACTCGCCATTTTTTGGTAATATATTAAACCATACGAGTTAATTATAGAAACAAAATAAGTTCTGCAAATTTTTTAACCGGTCATTCACATGAAACCTGATTGGTGAGAAACACATACCATGTCCTGCCAGTAACCTGACCTGTTTCTACACTCTTGTAAAGCTGTTAGTTCCTCTACGAGCGCGTGAGAGGAGACGAGGACAGCTGTCTGAATGAACGGAGCTCTTCTTGCTTAGCCTGCAAAAGCTTCAGCTATACATTTGCGGTACCTTTCAGAAGCACTTGTAAAATATAATCATGTCTTCTGTGTGTCCTTGCTGTCCGGATCATGAAGGCGATGAATCGGTAGTACCTTTGATTACTGGAGATGTGCGTCTTGCTCAAGCCCAGGAGCTATGGAGCACAGAAAGAGACAAGCCTGTTAAACTGAGGATGGAGACAACGGGACTCGGCTCAGAACCTCCGATGACGATCCATCAGATGTTCCAGGGTACTGTGCAGAAGTACGGCGACAATCCTGCCCTCCGTGTGAAGAAAGATGGGACGTGGGTCACTCTGACCTATAAGCAGTACTATCAACAAGCAAGAGCGGCAGCCAAAAGCTTTCTGAAGGTTCGACTTCACATTTTTTCATCTTTACGCTTTTCAGAAATATTTGTTCACAGTGTCTGAAATGTATTGTTTACTTCATGCATGGGATGTGTAAAAATGGTGTTTGCTGGAGTTCTTTGAATTACATTTCCTTCATCGTTTAAGAAATGATCAAACGTTTGGTTTCAGAGCTTTTATTGTGTTATTGCTGTTTCAGAGTTTCAGCTCTAAGTGGTGAATTGCTTTTGCATATTCAGTCTTTTTGCTCTCTGTGTACTCTAGCTTGGCCTGGAGCGGTTCCATGGTGTTGGTATTCTGGGCTTCAATTCTCCTGAATGGTTTATAGCCGATGTCGGATGTATCCTAGCAGGGTACTGACTGAGTATTTCTGTTAAAAGTTAATCTATTAAAGAATGAGCAGAAAAATGATGGAATGTGTGATAGGATAGTCTAGTTTTCTAAATACATATTTTGTTTTGTCACAGGGGACTGGCCACTGGAATCTACACCACTAACTCTCCAGAGGCCTGCCATTATGTCGCTCAAAACTGTGAAGCTAATGTTCTAGTTGTGGAAAACAACAAACAACTGATCAAAATCCTCCAGGTAGCTGAACAGCTTTCATTTAGAAGATGATTAATGGTAATGAATAAACCTAGGAAGACATTAACATGAGATGTGATGCAATAAATACCTCCCGAGTTGTGAGTACAGAGGTATTTTAATGACAAAAAAGAGAGTTATGAGTAAAGCTTTTAGGAAAAATACAAAACAAAATTCAATTACTACGACCAATACAACTGCAGCATTTATTAAACCTCACTGATGTTAGTGAAAAGTCATAAGCTTAATGTATTATTACAAACATTACTTTATATTGCTATATATATAATAACTGAATCTTATAAAATACTAATCAGTTTTCTTTCATTGTCCTCACAGGTCAGAGATCAGCTACCACATTTGAAGGCTATTGTTCAGTACGATGGTGAACTGGAGCAGAAATTACCAAATGTTTATACGGTAAGTTTTTGCCGAATAATATAATAAAAAATGCCATATGGTTGTAAAAACAAAAACATGTACATGTAACTATATACAGATGCAGGTTCACTGATAATTACCGATCTGTAATCTTTGTTCCCAAACAAGCAAGTATCAGAATGTACAGTTTTTCTTCCTCAAAAAAAACACACCAGTAAACAGCAAAATATTTCCAGTATGTTTACTGACCAAATAATATATGCTTTAATTTGATGTTTTCTCAGTGGGCTGATTTTATGAAGTTGGGAGCGGACGTCCCTGATTCTGAGCTGGATGTGTTGATAGACAGTCAAAAGGCCAACGAGTGCTGCACATTAATCTACACATCAGGCACCACAGGGAATCCCAAAGGCGTCATGCTCAGCCATGATAATGTGAGTACCAGTTAAAGTGTCACAATAGGTGAACAGGTCAGCACTTATGACAATGCTGAATGCAATTAATCTCATTTGATAAGTAGCGCCTTGCCTTATATTCATCCCTCCTCTGTCCAGATCACGTGGACAGCCAGTGCAGCAGGTCGCATGATCAATCTGAAGATGGCTGAGGAGGAACTCGTGAGCTACTTGCCCTTGAGTCACGTGGCAGCCCAGATCCAAGACATGTGGATCTGCATGAGGTTTGCCGGCATAACCAATTTCGCTGATCCGGATGCTCTGAAGGTTTAAATGCTTCCACAGTTTATTTCTGGAAAATATTATTTTTCTACATTTCTCCTAATTCATTTAGCAGACACATCTGTACAAATGAGAAAACACAACGTATTTACTATGATCTGTTAAACTCACTGCAGGGCTCTCTGGGCAACACTCTAAAAGAGGTGCGCCCCACGAGCTTCTTGGGAGTTCCTCGGGTGTGGGAAAAAATGCAGGAAGCAATGAAAGCCGTTGGTGCGAAGTCGTCCATCACAAAGAGGAAGATTGGAGACTGGGCTAAGGGGATCGGACTTCAAGCTAGCTATAGTGCCATGGATGGGTGAGTTTTAAAAGTACCATGGATTTATTGTGAAACGAAGCATCTGAAAGAATCTCACAGCTCATTTTTTTGTCTCTGCAGTGACTCCTCTGTGCCGTGGGGCTTCACGTTGGCGAATGCCCTGGTTTTCAAGAATGTAAGGAAAGGTCTGGGTCTTGACCGCTGTAGGGCTTGTTTCACAGGAGCAGCTCCGATCACCAAAGACACACTGGAGTACTTCATGAGCCTGTACATCCCCGTCTTTGAGTTGTATGGCATGAGCGAGAGCACTGGACCTCACACCATCTCCTGGGCTGAGGGATATCGCATTATGAGGTCAGAGGCAATCAACGTTCCTGCTGTATTTGAAATTACATCGTTGTTTTTTTTAAGTTTTATTTGTTGTTATGACATTGTTTTAGATAAGGTATCTTTTTTCATATTACAGAAAGTGCTGTAAAACTTAAACAATTCCCTAAAGCATGAATATAGATAGCAATTTTAAAATAACACTATAATACTTCACCTCATCCATCCTGCTACAAATCAGACTTAATGAAAAGCCAAAACAAATAGAAAGTCTTTAGGCCAAAAGTGTCTTTTTAAAAGAAAGTGGCAATTTATTTCACAGTACAGGAGCAGGAACAGAAAAAGTGAAAATTGTTTGATACATTCCTCCAACATATTAATGTGATGAACTCGACTTCAAACATCCGTTAATGTTTGAAAGTCATTGTGACATTGATGTTTTCTTCTCTTGCAGTTGTGGTAAGGTGTTGGCGGGCTGTAAAACAAAGTTAGACAAGCCAGATACTGATGGGACCGGTGAAATCTGTTTCTGGGGGAGGCATGTGTTTATGGGATACCTGAACATGCCAGAAAAGACTGAGGAGGCGCTGGATACAGACGGGTGGCTTCACTCAGGAGACCTGGGCAAACATGATAAAGATAACTTCCTGTTCATCACTGGCAGAATAAAAGGTAGAAAAACAATGGCCACCATTATTGTAGTTTTTCACCAGCCATTTAGCTGTTAAACACAATAATAAAAAAATGGTCTAATGGCCCATGCTAAACAAACGCATTACGCAACAGTTAACAACCTCATATCTCACAATAGGTTTGTATTCACATGTTTGTGGGTCACTTGACTTATAGAGAAAATGAATGGGATTGTTGCTTTCTCTGCCTTTGGATAATGCCCATATGACTGGGAGGAGAGAAGAACTGAATTAAGATAAACGCATAAACTGTAGTGCGACAACCTGTAAATATTTGTTTGTACGTGTGTGTTTATTTCCTGCAGAATTAATCATTACTGCTGGTGGAGAAAATGTACCACCTGTCCCTATTGAAGACGCCCTAAAAGAGGAGGTGTCAATCATCAGCAATGTCATGTTGGTTGGAGACAAAAAGAAGTTTCTGTCTATGTTACTTACACTCAAGGTGAGTCTACATTTATTAAAGGAATAGTTCATCAAAAAAATCAGCATTTGCTCACCCTCAGGAGCTTGTTGAACAGGTTTAGAGAAAATTAGCTTTAAACTTGAGGATCACAGAGGATCCATTGTTAAAAAAGAGATGTACTGTATGTGATGAGAAATTTCTCCAAACCTGTTCCACTGAAGTAACAACCTCTTTGGATGGCCTGAGGGTGAGAATTATTTAAAATTTTTTTAAATCAAATGTTTAATTTTAGTTTGAACTATTTTTGAGACCATTAAATGTGCACATTTTACCAAATGATACATTTACACCATCAAAAAACTTTGCTAAATCTCTATTTCTCATGATGTATGTTTGTCCGTTATTTATTTTTAGTGTAACGTTGATGACAATGGAGACCCCACAGATGAACTGACGCCGTTAGCGGTGGAGTTCTGTCGGCGGCATGGTGTTATTGCCAGCAAAGTCTCAGAAATCGTAAACAAAAAAGAACCAGCAATTTACAAATCCATCCAGGAGGGCGTAGACCGCGTAAATGCCAAAGCCACTTCCAATGCCCAGAGAATCCAGAAGTGGACCCTCCTTCAACGAGACTTTTCCATAAATGGCGGAGAACTTGGTGAGTGTTAATTCTTCATATAGACTATATGACAGATATAAAACTGAACAAGCCAGTTTATTGACAAAGTGTATCTCATACATGTATGCATATGATTGTAAAAATACTGCAGAGAAGCATTTGTGTCAGTAGGCCTCATGTGTTTCTTAATGGAACATGCCGAACATATATTTGCCTAACTGCATTCCTAAAAGCATAATTACAGTAAACTATGTAAACAGCCTTAAGGACCTATTAAATGTGAATGTGATGTTTTTTTTGTTGTTGTTTTTCTCAGGTCCAACCATGAAGCTCAAAAGACCTGTCGTCAGTAAAATGTACGAAAAAGAAATAAACCAATTTTATGGTGAATAACAGAACTCAAATGAAACTGTGGGAATTAAATGGCTGACTACACTGGGAACATATTGATCAGTCATATGTATTTTGCTCAGTCCATGGGTTATGGATCAACAGTGTAATTAGAAATGTAATTACGTAAATTCATTACAGATGTAATTACATGCAGGTGTGGAATGTGAAAAGATGTGTGTACACAATAAATGCATTGTACCAAATAATTAATACATAGTAAAGGCCACTTAATAGAAAGTAGGACCTTACCTAGTCGTTCCAATTAAACGGTTTTATATCTATTTGCCATTATAACTGGTTCTGTATATTCTGTAAAATATAGGAAATTGAACTTGATTGTATGTACCTGGTATTACTGTGCAATTGCTGTTATTATAAAATCTGCAATATCTAAGATCTAAATATGAATAGTCTTAGATTGGGTTGCATATAGACCAGTACTGTAGCTTGCACACTAAGTATCGTTGGTACTTCAAACAGTTACAGACGAACTGTAAAGAAGCATGTGACAATTGTTCGTTCTCTCGCTGTTGAAATTTCACCCAGCACATTGAATATTTATGAGTGGAGATTATATGCTGGAATATATAAATAAATAATATTAGAAATCTATGAGCAAAGTATGCATTTGTTTGTTTCCTTCTATATGGAAAAAAAATAATAATTTCAACTGTCCTTGAGGGATAAAGGATATAGAAATGTGTTTCCTCAGAATAATTCATAATTATTAAACTCTCGGTTAAGTATTTATTAGAATATATTTGCTTTTTTTCAATAACGAATGTTTGTTTACATTCATGACTATAGGAGTGGTGATAGTATGAGTAGATGCAGGGAAACCTCCTGTTCCTGTCTGTTCTCAAACAAAACCAAATATCTGTCTGATAAGGTAGAACACTACAGGCACGCAGTGCTTATCTCTTCCCGCCCCCAGGTATTGTTTATATTGTGTTCCTGAACCAGTTTTGAGGTAATGTAGAAACACAAGCAAGAAACATCATCCCTACATGAAAGCGTCTTCTTTTGTTACATTGAGACTGATCTGTTTAGTGTTCTATTCTGACCTATTGTTAGAATTTCTTTTATTGTAATCCAACATGTCTGGCGTTACACGCAGGTGTAGAAGCCAATGAACTATAATTATTTAAAAGTATTTCTTCTAACACAGATAACATGTTTAGTATGTGAAGTAGCTGAGAGATTAGATTTTGGGATATACAATGACATCTAGGTTAAATTATATATATAGAGCTCATTATTATGGCTTCCTGACTATCCAGCTGAAAAAATAATCATCTTAAATCCCACTGTACTATTCCAAACAACGTCTGAAACTTTGTAATAGTACATACAGTATGTACAATGTTGAGTACTCAACATTCGAAGTGGATCAAAACCTTTCATCAAAGTCCTAAAATCTAAAATCAACTGCCTTCTTGACAACTTCGAAATACTAAAACTGAAATACTTAAAAACAAATGTAATAATTTGCTGTAGGATGTGGGATAATGTCCCTGAGTTATTCAACTTACCGCTTGCACATGACACATTACTGCTGTTCTGATGATCAAACATGATATCTGTCCATTAAAGAAAATATGTTCAGATCACAATCATGTACAGTACATGCAATCAAATGAAGTCATCAGCTGACCTTACATAACTTCACCAGTAATAACCACAGGCCGAATAACATCAGAAACTGGACTTTGACTCAGACAAAAGTCAACTACTACTACTTACACCTTTGTGCTGTAAAATAATACAAAACTAATGTAATACTGATTAGGTCAAAGGTTATGCATTTCATCCATCTGACCTGTGCAGGTTTAGTGACTGGTCAGACTGGCTCTGGATCAGTCTGGAATGTCCCTTCATGAGGGTGCACTGATTGCCTTTGGCTCTTGAAAAATAGACTGACTTAAAAACTCTGTCCCTAAAAATGACTTGGTGTTGGTTTTGGATTTCGACAACATACCTATTTACTGAGTGAAATCTTACACAGGTCTTAAAGTGATAGATGACCCCAAATAGTTGACCCCAAATTTTAAAATTCTGCATCATTTACTTGTTGTTTGAGCAACTTTCAAGCAACAAAAAAAGCAAATCTTTAGCAGAATGTTCAAGCTATAAAAGATTTTGCTTTTGACCTTTGGCCCTTAGTTCAACAATAAGAAAGCGTTTTCTTCGTCTTTTGTTTTGAACCATACCTTTGTCAACAATAGAAAAGAAAAAAAAAAAACACAGGAGCTCTTCTTCATTTTATTGGGCAACTAGCAGCTTACCACACTTACATATTCTCAAGGCATAGGCAGTACACAAGTGGTTTATTAAAAACAGAGCAACACTGCTCTCATGTGGTCACAAGGCATTTGGTGCACATTAGTTGCATAAAGTTTGTAGCAGACTGCATCTCCAAGAAAAATGCAATTCATGCACCTGATCAACATCAACAAACCAGCACTAGTGGCAAAGAAGGTCACCAAGAATATGGCTCCAAAAATCTGATTTCTGTTTGTTCATGCTAAACTCTTTCACCAAATGCAAGACTGTACTTCCCTTGGCTTTAAGCAATGTGAAGAGCCCCCTAGTGTTTTGTGTAAAGACCTACAGGTTATTTGTTTTAGTGTACTTCATTGATCCATTTTTACATTTTCATACATGGCTTACAGCTTTATGTTTAATAGTAGGCCACCATCAGTGTGCTGAGGCACTTTTTAATGATCAAATATAATATGTGTGTAATGTAGCTGTAAAACTGCAAACCTCTGCTGCAAAAAAACATAAAATGTTCAACAAGTAAAAAAATAATACAAAGAAATCAATAGTTCATGTTTTGTCAGTAATATATTGTAAAACAGACATCACAACACTGATGTGCTTTGTGTTATTCAGTACGTTAACAAACATATAGACTCGACATTAGTAAACTAATAATGATTATTAATGAGTATGCTTTCTTGTTAAAAATGTGGCTGTTTGCATTTCATTCATATACAGTATGTCTGAGAAGAAGAGCTCAGGCATTGAATTCTTTGCTCTTCATTTCACTTCAATACCCATTACATTACAAAACTGAATTACATTTTCTTTTAACTCTTCTTTGGTATTGAAAATGTGGAAAACGTATGAACATGTAGAACAAACTGAGACAGACTCAATCCAGAAGAACTGTGGAGAACTGTGGAGAACAATGTCTCCAAGATGAAGAAAAACACCTTCCTGAAAAGCTGAAACTTAAAACCCATTTTGTTGCTGAAAAAACTAGTGGCCTAAGACTTTAGCACAGTGCTGTATATGACAAACATAGCATATTATTTGCTAGTCTGACAGTCAGTTATGTGTGACACAAAGACAGATGTACTGAATAAGTGCTGCCAGTTGATTGAATGATTTCAAATAATAAAATTAAAAAATTAAATGATTTATCAATTGGATTAAACTGTTAAAATCTCTTTGGCAAGTGATATAAAAGTAATAAAAAATAAAGTGAAGTGCAAACTCATTTGGTGATGATAGCAACAGCTTTCTTTATCCAAGCATTGTTACTGAGTAGAGAGAGCATGAAACGAGCCACATCTCCTCTTGACACAGACGGACCGATCGGCAGACCGTTTTCATCAGGGACATAATAACCTTCATGAGTGAGGAACTCCTTGGCTTTGAAAACAAGAAAAATAACACTAAACTTTGTGGTAATCTAATAGCTTTGCAGCAAATCAAACTTCAAACAATATTTCATTTGTCAATAAGCATTTTACATATTACTTTAAGTAATAGTTCACCCAAAAAATTTAATTACCCCATATTTTACTCATCCCCAAGCCATCATAGGTGTACTGTATGTGACTTTCTTCTTTCAGACGAACACAGTATCAGAGTTGTTGTTTTTTATGTCCTTGCTCTTCCAAGCTTGGTAATGTTGGTATTTTGAAGCTCAATAAATGGGATATATCTGCTGTATAACTAACATACCAGACATGAAACATATCAAGCAGATTGATGGGTTTTTGTGACAAAAATATACATTACTGTGCAAAAGTCTTTTCAGCAACAAAAAATGGATTTAAGTGGGTTATTTCTATCTTTTTCAGTAGTGTGTCAGGTGGAAATATCAGTTTACATTTCCTAACATTATTTTTGTCATGAATGTTAATAATGCAGTGAGATTATTGTCTGAGAACAGCCAGTGCTCCACACAGAGATCTGATCTGATCATCATCAGTCTGTCTGGAATCACATGAAGTAACAGAACAAACTGAGAGAGACCAAAACCCAGAAGAACTGAGCCAACGTCTCCAAGATGCTTCAAAAAACCTGCAAATCTACTGTACTGTTCAAGGTTTTAGACACTCATGTAAAAATGCTGTAAAATGAGGATGCTTTCAAAAATAATGCCATGTACTGTATAGATTTAATTTGTCAATTAACTTCTATCAAATAAATATCTGGCATTACACCTTTTGGTTCTTTTCTGAGGTGCATTTGGCCATAGTTTTTCAGATAGCTTTCCAGGTAGGTTTTGTAAAGCATCTTGGAGACGTTGCCACAGTTCCTCTGGATTTATTCTGTTACTTCATGTCATTTCAGACAGAAAATTTCCTCATTATTTTCAATGCAAAATAGTGTTTTTTAATATTTAGGTAAAAGCTGTGATATAATTTTTTTTAGGATTATTTGATGAATAAAGTGTTAAAGAAAACAAGCAATGAAAGTAAACATATTTTTTTGTAACAATGCAAAAGTCTCTTTTGATCATTTTAATGTGTCCTTGCTGAATAAAAGTATTCATTTTCTTTACAAAAATGACTGATCCCAATCTATTGAATAGTGCTTCTTACATAGTTGTGCTTATGTTCTTTCTCTCTATGGTCTCTACAAATAAAAAAAAATGTAAAAATAAAATAAACTAATCAAATAAATATATGCGAAGCTGACAGGGGCCACTGCCTGTATAGATTGTATTTCTCATTTTTTTTGTAGCCATTAAATTTTCAATCGTTCCAGTCTGTTGAGGTTTCCTCCCTCGTCACCTCACACACCTATTAAACCCCACAAATAAAAGCTCTCACACATAGCTGTGTAAACAGGCATACACATTTTTAGCAGTATGCGCTCACTAGGGAGTTACATTTTCGTCTGGTTTGTGTCATTTCCAGTCATTCGTTCCCCTATAAGTGAACATTTTGAAACGGTGGGGCTGAGACCAGCTGTTGGTCTGAAGCCGAGAATTAGAGAAAGAAACAGCAATGCTGAGGACAGTGAAATTGCAGGTTTAGTGAGGTCAGAGAGTTGTGAATGAGGCATGATGCAGAGCAGGGCCTCCTGTGTACTGATAATGCTCTCGTACACCGCAGACTCGTCCTCAAGCTTTTAGAGAATCATCTGGGGCTTCAGAGCGCTCTGTCTGCTAATGCATCAAAGGTGTCAATTCCTCCTCTGAGCTCCAAGGAAACATCACAAATGTATTAAAGAGAGAGAGACAGACAGAGATAGATAGATAGATAGATAGATAAGGAGAGCGTGTGAGAGAGAGAAACAGTGAAGAACATCAAGAGTTGGCATGATGCTGGGCACTAAAATCATCCTCCCACACTAACAACTAATACATACTGATATAGACTGACAAGCATGTACCGAACTGGCATTTACACAAGTATATACACACATGGAAAAAAAATGTGTGCACGCTTCTTTATTTATGTGGCTGGCTGAAGAGCATCTTACACTCACAGCATATTTAAACGTTTTTAATGGTTCTATGCAGCATGTTAGTTTAAGCAAAGTGCAATGTTCCCATGCATCTCACTCATCTAAAAAATGCTGGGTTATGTTTTTTCCCCCACATGCTGAGTTGTGCATATTGAGTAATTGTCTGTCTTATTTTTTCAGGATTGGGTTGTTTTCGTTGTGTATCTGTATTTTCTTATCTTTTTCCTAAATAAGTTTAATAAAGGTGCTACAGAGTGCATTGATATAGTATTTTAGTAAATTGTTCTCTGATACTACTACTTAGAAGGTACAGTGGATACGGAAAGTATTCAGACCCCCTTAAATTTTTCACTCTTTGTTAGATTGCAGCCATTGCTAAAATCATTTAAGTTTTTTTTGCAGACATTTTTGCAGATTTATTATAAAAGAAAAACTGAAATATCACATGGTCCTAAGTTTTCATTATATTTGCTTAGTATCTAGTAGAAGCACCCGATTGATCTAATACAGACATGCGTCTTTTTGGGAAAGATGCAACAAGTTTTTCACACCTGGATTTGGGGATCTTCTGCCATTCCTCCTTGCAGATCCTCTCCAGTTCTGTCAGGTTGGATGGTAAACGTTGGTGGACAGCCATTTT
>JAUCNO010000795.1:15074852-15105486 GCA_032353835.1 Enteromius viviparus | reverse complement strand
CTGATCATCATCAGTCTGTCTGGAATCACATGAAGTAACAGAACAAACTGAGACAGACTCAATCCAGAAGAACTGTGGAGAACAACGTCTCCAAGATGAAGAAAAACACCTACCTGGAAAGATATAGTACTGTTCAAAGTTTTAGACACTCGTATAAAAATGCTGTAAAATGAGGATGCTTTCAAAAATAATGCCATCAATAGATTTAATTGATCAATTAACTTCTATTAACTAAATCAAATAAATATTTGGTATTACAGCATTTGGTAAAACAGCTTCTGTTCCGAGGTACACCTGCCCATAGTTTTCGGGTAGCTGAAATAGTGTAACATTATGTTCCTGTCTTGTCCTGTCTCCTCCGCTGTCTGTGTCTTTTTGGTTTTGCCCTAATTAGTTTGATGGTTTCACCTGTGTTTTACACCTGCCCTCACTCTTTGTCTTTGATTTGTTTCCTTTATATACCGCTGTCTTTTGTTTGCATTCAGGTCTTGTTGATGTCTCTAATGTCTGTGAAGTTATGTGTTCCTCCGCGTGTGTAATCGTTCTCTGCCTCGCCAGCTTTGTTTTGTGCTCTGGTTTTTCTGTTATTAAATATCTTTATTTTTGGGAATTCGTCGTGTCCTCCACTTCTTTGCCTCACGGGAGGATCAGCACATACACGCCGATCTATGACACATAGTTCTTCTGGATTGAGTCGGTCTCAGTTTGTTCTGTTACTTCATGTGATTCCAGACAGACTGATGATGATTAGATCAGATCTCTGTGTGGAGCACTGGCTGTTCTCAGACAATAATCGCACTGCATTTTTAACATTAATGACAAAAATAATGTTAGGAAACCTGATATTTCCACCTGACACACTACTGCAAAAGATAGAAATAACCCACTTAAAACCATTTTTTGTTGCTGAAAATACTAAGACTTTTGCACAGTAATGTATATTATTTTAAATGATCACTTCCGGCCACATCTGTGCTCGTGAGAGAACTGCATTCGTTCTTCTGGTGAAATCCTCTGACATTTTTCAAAAACTTCTCATTTTCGACTTTTAATTTGTCACCGGCATTTAATATTGCTCTATCCTTATTCGTCTATTCTCTTCTGAGCTTATGTTATGAACGGGCAAGAGGTCAGCCAAGAAGCTGGAACTCGACTCTCTCATGAACATGCATATAGCCATTGCCGGAAGTCAGTGATTTAAGCTATAACTTTAAAAACAAGCAAAAAAAACCCCCATCAATCTGCTTCAAAGACATGAGGTGTATATGACAGGTATATACAACTTATGCAGCTTCAAAATAATGGCCACCATTATTTCCAAGCTTGTAAGAGCCCAGGATCAATAAAAAAAAAAAAAAGTTTGTCTGACTGTGTTCGTCTGAAAGAAAAAAAAGTCACATACACTTAGGATGGCTTGGGGATGAGTAAAATATGTAGTCATTTTCCTTTTTGGGTGAACTATTCCTTTAATGTTAAAAGCTAACAAAAGTTGAAAAAAGGATATTGAAGTTTGTGTTATTGATAAATCCCACCTGTTGTTGGTATATTCTTGAGACCAGGAGGACGGACAACAGTCCAGTTGATGTCCTCAGTCTGCTTTAGAAAGTTTTCCATTTCATGCATGTTGTTCAGAACACTTCTAATCATGGGAAGCAACATGAAGCGGATGAGAAAGGAAGAATTGGAGCCTGAATTAGCTGTAAAGAATGTCATAGCATTCCAATTACTACACCAGTCAAATGATCAGACCAAAAATACTGTGAGGAAAAGACACTACAGTTAAGCAAACAATAACAGCACTTACGATCAGTGTACCATGAGGTCATGGTGATGATTCGATTGACTTTGACTTCACGCATAGCATTTAATGCTGCCTTCATAGACTGGGTGTATCCAGTGACTCCATATAAAAATGAGATCGGAAAGCCAAGACAGGACAACACAGCATCCTGACCTTTGAAATGCGGTTTCAGGCTGTCTTCTGAGAATATGTCTGCTTCAACCACCTGTCACATGATGCGGTTAAACAGTGTATGATTGAGGCTGCATGCTAGTTCTAGTAACTCATTACTGAAAAGAGATCAAATATGCATGGAACACATCTACGTTTCCAGTTTAGTCTAAATTGTCTCATTATTTGGAATTGCTGTGCCTGGGTAGCGGTCCTTAAAAATATTTTCTTCCCTGCACAAAAATGTGGGGCAAACAAATCATGTGATGATACTAAACCCATAAATAAAAAGCAAAGAAATTGCATGCCCCCATTTTTCAGGGATATTGCGCACAAACTCTTGCATACAGTAACTTTATTCAGTAAGTTAGGCATATTAAAGAGTTAACACATCCACATTGGTGAATGAATGCTAAAACTCTTCCAATACTAAGCCAAAACGTCATTGTGCAGACGTTAGTCAACTAAATAAGAAAGAAAATATGAACTAATGAATAGCTCAGACTCATACTTCATTTTAACTATTAATTTTGGCATTGCAAAACAATGTTATTTTGAATCTACAGTCCAATTATACCCACACACACAGGAGCAATGAACAATGTAGCACTGGAAATGAAGTGTTAAGAAATGTCACTACGCTTTAAAAAAAGGAAGAAAAAAAAAACAATAACGGTAACGTTATCCTCTTTTAATTTACCTTGAGGTTCTCGTGCGTCAGAGTGAGTTTTCCCGGGTTTCTGACGACGGCCGTGACGCAGTGTCCTTGCTGAAGAGCCTGACTGAGCAGCTCCTGTCCGGTTTGTCCAGTCGCGCCAAGAACAGCGATCTTCATGATTTATCTGCGCACAACCGTCCTGCTAAAACACGACAATGCGTGAATTACAGCTGGCATAGTCACACTCGTCTGCAAAGGGCTAAAATTATGGATAGGGAGGGATTCTTACAGGAATAAAGTAAATGTTAGTTTGTTTGAGATATCTTCTGTTGTGATATAACGTGCTTAGCTAATTTCCGGAAATGACATTTATAATATCAAGACTCCTCCTCAAGGACAAAAAAAAAACTCTTTGCGAACACATTAAAACTGAAAACGTGTTTTTAGGGAAAAACACATTTCCGAGAAAAGATATTGATAAATGATCTTAGGAATGTGTGCATCCCCAAATAACGTTAATGATTTATACCTGTCTTTAATGCACAAACGCCTAAAAAACAGCAAACTTCAGTGACATAACACGTCGAGTAAGCGCACTGTGTAAATGCGCTGATGATCAGAAGAGATGTGCAAAGAGCCCAGCGTCCATCCTACATCTATTGCAAAAAACACATATCAGTAAAAACTTTCCTAATAACAAGCAAACTCACTGTAAAATCGCTCCTGGTGGTGTGGGTGGTACCGCAACAGTAAACACTTGCATGCGCTCTCTGCTGTCAAACAGCCGCTGATATAACTTTCACGCTTGAGGACTCGAGTGCGCATGCGCAGTACTACAATTCCTCGCAAAAGTCCTATCAGGTCAGAGCGCATGCTTCTCGAAAGAAAAAAAAGCGAATGATATTTAATACACCACAATAAATCGCACACACACACAAACATAATGTACAGTTCTGCATTGTGGTTGTTCTCAAATACTGAGACCGCAGAAATATGTTTGGGGAACCAATTCACAACGCGAACTAAACTGTATTGTACTGAAAGGATTTCCGATTTTTAAAAAAAATTAATCAGACGGACCAAGCTTAGTGATTAAAATCTTCATTCACAGCAAAGTTTAGGCGTGAAGCATTGATTTCACACCCCAATTAACAAAAAAGACTCCCCCTTGTGGTTAATGTTGGTTACAACAATCACTTCAGTTCCGTTTTCAAATACAGAAGTTGGGTACGCTGTAAAGGACATTTTGGTTTCGCATAATCAAATGTCACCATCACAAGGACAGTTAGTGTTTAGTATTCACCATGAAGCTACAGATTTGTCTGTTCCTCGGCGTGACAGTTTTCAGTGCAACGACAGCTGATTTCTCTCCTCCAGTGGTAAACATCAGTCTGGACGTGCCTGCCTATCAGCGATGGGCTCCCCTGAAGAACCTTTATGACATCGATTTCTTGAGGAAAGCCGCGTCTGAAGTGATCGAGTAAGTATCAGACAATCTTATACCCACAAACACGCTACGAGAACGTGCTGCTTTCGTCGCGCTATAACCAGGTTAGCCATTAACGTTAGATGTTTTCACCTACCTGACAAGTTTAAAAAGTTTACGCGCAGACTATGTAATCAAATATCAGACACAGAATGTCATCAAATATTTAAGTATTCAATGCATTAAAAGGCAAGCAATGAAAAATAAAGCTCTGTTGACAGTCCCCTCTATTTTACTATGAAATATATTCGGGCACACACTATTTTAAAGTCCTTTAATAAACTGCTGGTTTGTTAGTAACAGTAAGGTTATAACGTTTAGGTATTGGGTAGGATTAGGGATGTAGAGTCATGAAGTGTACGTGGTTTATAAGCACTAATAAACAGCCTATATGTTAATAGTAGACATGCTAATAAGCAAATATAGTGAGACTTTGTCCCTATACTAAAGTGTTACCATATGTTCTTTAACTTTGTAAATCTTCTTTGTCATCATCCACATTCATGTCTTAAAAACCCTCTTTTGCAGCTCAACTGTTCCCAAATGGGTTCATGATGCAGTAAAACCAATAGTGAAAGCTCTGGAGAAATACATCCCACAGCCGTACGCTGGAGAAATACAGGGCATGGCATCCTTCTATGGCACTGACATTGCAGATATTGTGCTGTTGAACTTTGCCTATGAAGTGTCTGCGTAAGTACTACACTTTTTGGTACAGTTGCACTCTTGAAGTGTACTTTTTTTCCCCAACATTCATTGTGGTTGCTTTGCGTTCTTTTTTTTTCAAGCTTTTGCACCAGTATTGTAACTCAAGATACAAAGGGCAATATATACCATGGCAGAAACCTGGATTATCCCCACGATGTGCTCAGAAATCTTACTCTAGATGTACTTTTTATTAAAAATGGCAAGGTATTATTAAATTACATATTATATTGTATTATATGGTGTTATATTATATGCTTGACTCTGCAAGTCATTTTCCTCCAGGTGGCATACAGAGGAACCACTTTTGCTGGTTATGTTGGGCTGTGGACAGGACAGAGCCCCAATAAGTTTACAGTGTCTGGCAATGAACGCAGTAGGTTGATTTTTGATTTTGAAGAGATGGTCTAGTGAATATTGTGTGGTTTTAATTTCTATCTATATTTCTACAGATAAGGGATATTGGTGGGAGAATATAATTTCAGCAATTTTATTAAAAAGTTCTCCAGTTAGCTGGCTAGTGAGAGAGGTGAGAGAATGTATGCATGTATTATGCAAAATATAATTCAGCATTTTATTTACTGGTGCAAAAAGGAGTTTTAGAAATAAAAAATATAAATATTTATTTATATATAAAAAAATATATATATATTTTTAGACTCTTGAAACAGCTGTGGATTTCCAGGATGCAGTATTAAGACTGGCCAAGGTGCCGATCATTACAGATGTTTATTACATTTTGGGTGGTGTTCATGCTAATGAGGGTGTGGTCATAACCAGAGACCGGAGCGGATCAGCTGACATCTGGCCTCTGGATCCACTTCTGGGAAAGTAAGCACCAACCATCATTTTTTTAAATTACATCAATTAAAATGAAAAATATAAAGTGAAACCAGTGCAACACTAGGCTCTCATTCATATAATATTAGTGTTTCACTTGATGTTTAAACATTACTAAGCCATTTTTTTACTGTTGCTTATTATAGCTGGTATAGAGTTGAAACAAATTATGACCACTGGCTACCTGCCCCTAAACAAGACGACCGAAGGCAAGCAGACAATACATTTTATCAATAACATGAATGCTCAAATCTCTGATTATTTAACTGAACAATTTCCTGGTCTTTTTCCAGAGATGTGGCAATGAAAGCACTGAACGTCACTGGTCAAAACCATATTTCTATGGATTCTCTATATAAGGTAAGGTACATGAATAAAACCATTTTGGCTACCTGTTATTGTGATAGGTTGTGGCACATATTTCTGTCCTACATTTTTAATGTACTACAAAAAAAGTGTTCTTTTTTGCTATTATCAAAGTAACTTCTGAGTTTAGATGTTAAAAAGATGAAACTTTAATGAGAACTTCCCTTGTGTTTGTGAGAACATGCAATCTATGCATATTTTATGTGCTGATTAAGTGATCATTTCTTTTTCATTGGTACAGGTTTTATCTGTGAATCCAGTGTGTAATTGGTAAGGAGGACAGTAATGCAACATTTCACCTAGCACATGATATTTTATGCTTGTGTAATGGCCTGATGTAGAGTTCTCATTTCTCATTACGTGCTCATTACATGGTAACCAGTAGTACAAACATAAGCATACTTCCTCCTCACGGAGGTTATAATATTAGAATCTAACCATGCAATGCAGAATTGAGGAATTCCTGGAGTCTGTAGAAACCAGTCATGTGAAGCCTTTGCTTATTCATACGTACAGCTTCACAGACACTCATTGTTAAAGCCACTCGGCTGTAAATCAGAACAGTCCAAGCATTGATCTCTGTTGAACTCTCACCTCTTTTTAACAACTTAATGATTCTCAACTCATCTGCTAACTTGCCATTGTTTATCTAAGTCGATATATTATCAAGTGGTACAGGTTGATTCTTTGTAACCATATGATCATATTCATTACTTCTTATCTATGTGTTTTGGATTAGTGAGTGTTTCTTAAAACTAGGGCTGGTCCAGATTATTCAGTTACTCGAATATTGGTTTGGTGGGTTGGCGTGAGATTTTATGAGTCGAATTATTGGATGTCATGAAGGTAATGATTTGTTTCATTTGGAAGAGTGGTAAGCAGTGACTGCAACCCTAAACTGAGATTTGGAGCCAAACACCTCCTTTGCGTTTGCTTCAACCCTGTGTTTTGTATAACCAGTGCAGTGTCCGTTCTCATAGCATATAAGCCCTGTTAATTAATAATTATTAGTCATTGATTGGATGAACAGTTCTCAACATAATAAAAATGTGAACAGACAGACACACACACACACACAGATTCCTGCCTTTATTATAGATAAGAATATCTTCAGAATATCCCCCTTCCCTACAAAGCTTCAAATATGCTCAAAAAATGGTATTGGGACCAGGCCTACTTCAAACCCTCCCAAACAAGGCTTTCTGACCCCAAGACTCAACTAATCTCTGCAAGTCTCCAGCTGTGATCCTTGGAGAGTCTTTGGCCACTCAAACTCTTCTCCTTACCTTGTATCAGGATGATATAGACACACATCCTCTTTCAGGCAGGTTTGTAATATATCTTTAGTAGACTGGAAAGTGGAAACTCTTAATTATTGCCCTGATGGTGTAAAAGTGGATGTTTCAATGTTTTAGCTCTTTTTTTTACAGCTACTTTCCATTTTGTTAAGCTCAAAATTTTAGTTCTGCACATTACAACTATATTCTTTGGTTTTACTTCTTCATGGATGATAAACCCATGATGGATGATTAAGGGAATTTTGGCCTTTGTGTTACTCAAGTCATGCCTGGGCAATGTCATGCTCCTAATCACCCTGGTGTGCTAAAACATTAATTGCTTTAATTATAGGTTAGAATTTTATGATTTATTTTAACGATCATATTATCTTACTTCCAGGATCACCGTTTATACAACCGTCATGAGTGCCGCCACTCCTGAGAAGTACACAACAGTTGTCCGAGATGTAAGAACAAACCATAACACTACATGATTTTTAAAACATAAAAAATACATATTAAACATATCCTGCTTTGACTTTACATATGTTACCACCATCATGTTACGTGTTATGCTTTCAAGTCCAGTTGGCTGGTTTGGAAGTGATTTTGTTGGATGAATGTCATCATGTAAGAGGTTGCTATGGTATCTCTGATATTATTTTGACATTAAGAGAATTTTGCAATACTCAGCTGACATCAATCTCTCAGCTTTTGCAAGAAGCATCACATGAATTGGTGTGAATATCTTTTCTATGCTCTGGAAGCTTCTGTTTCTTGCTATCATTAGGAACGGTGAGAGCCTCTTTTCCTTTACAAATACAGTTAATGGCCTTTCCTTTTCTGCTTACAGATCTGCATGTGATGGAATGACTCATGCACTTGACCAGCTCAGCCATAATTTTGTTTGGAAAAATACCAGATTTTTTAACTGATGACTTGAATAGCTATATTTGGAAAGAATCATAAAAACATATTTTAGTAACTGTTTAATACATAAGAAATTAATATTAATCGACTTAATTTTACTAGAAAATACATGGGCTGTTTTTGCTCAGTTTTGTCAACACACAAATGTATACTTCTGTAATATATTAAACGAAGCTGTGGTTTACAGTGAATTTTTAACAGCTAAGGAGCATAAACATGGTGCGGAACGCTTTTATAATACTATATGCATTACTGAAATGTATATTTATACATTAAATACATATGTGATGGATTCCTCCTCTTATACATGTAAAACACAACTGAACTGTCTGTGCTGAATTGAACTGAATACAATATATTAAAATAATTGGAATCCTTGAGGGTTCATAACAAGAAATGCTCTTCCCTTATTTGTGTGCCTTGCATTATTTTGGATTTATTACATCTATGCTATACTTTACACAGCAAACAGCCTGCTTCCTTTAGGAAAGTGCTAATTCTTATACAAAAGTCCAGTCAAGTCGCATCAAGCTATTACCCTTAATCCCTTTAGGGCTTGTTCACTTAATTCAGTTACACAGAAGACCGTAAGGACGCAGACAAACAAACATACCTACTGAAGGCCTCGCGAGTTTCGCGAGAAGAGTCTCTTCTTTTTGAATGCAAACAGTGGATTTTTGCTCATCCATGGGGAAGCGTGTTACTATACGTTTCTCATATATATACAAGCTGATTGTTTTGGATGTGTACTCTTCGCATTGACTAACTCAAGCACCAATGGGGTACAGAAGGCGGATACATTCCTTTGGGTAACATGTTGTGGAAATAAAGCTGGGATTTCCTTGATTAAAAGAGAAAACCACCAGGTGAGTTTACCCAACATGATTTAGCATCTCTGGATGTAAGCTTTTATTGTTTTGGAGTTTTAAGGACACTTTTTAATAGACACGATTTAGTATGGGTTAAATTATGTTATAATATCTTCATATCTTATTATTTGTGAATTCATTGAATATTTTTCATAGTAACAGTCTTCCTTCATTTTACTGTGAGCAAGATTCAAAGTGTACGTCGCATGAGCTTTTATCAATAGCTTTCAAGAGGTTTAACCTCAAAACAAGCATGTCTGTTAAATTATTACGATGTCTGGTGAGCTAATGAATAACCTTCCTTACAAACAAGTCTATAAATCCATAGTTGCCAGATATTCAGTATTTAAGAAATTAAATATTATGAAAAAAAATACCCCCATTCCTCTCTGACTTTTGACGCGGTACAAATTGTGAGATAGATACTCTTATGATTTCAAATTATAATGTATAACAGAAGCTGGTTTATGGTGAAGCAGGGCCGTCATTCAGAGTTTGAAGCTTGTGGGCTTTTACAGAGGCACAGGTGTGTGTTGACGTCGTCTGATCTATAAGGGGATTGAGGCCAGTGCAAGAGAGCAGTGAACCCAGATTAACTCACTCTCTGGATCCCATTAACGTACACAACAACATGACATTTAGTGTAGCCTGTTGTCAAAGCTCATAAATATTGCACAGTACAGCAATTTGATTTACTAGATCTGTTGGTCTAAATTTTAGTATTTAATAAAAATGTAGTAGTCAAGTAAATTGCGTATTAAGTGTTTGTGGGGTTGTTTTTATTTTCATTTATTTAATGATTATAATTTATATATTACAGTGTTACAGTGGTTTATTAACCATTTAACAAATCCAATCCATTTTGTAATGTAATTTGTATCAAATAGGCCTAAATATATAAAAAATATAAATCACTGTTCAAGTTTCATACAAGTGATAAACAAAAGTGCTTGTTATACTGACTTTCACATTTTCTACCTTCAGGAGAAGCCATGGGGTGTGGCGTCACAAAAAACAGCGAATTCAATAAAAAGTTTGATAAAGGTAAAATGTTTTCAATTACAAAAATATGAATGGCTTGTGTCATTCAAAGAATGATATAGGCTATGCTGCCTGAGTTCTGTTTGTTCAGAAACGGTTGAGCTTGAATATAACTTGACCTAAATGAATTCTCTTCTTAAAACAGATGGAAATGTCATCCCAGGTGAGTTTTTAGCAGTCCAGCAAAGCTTGTCTCTTATCTCTCGCAGCTATTGAATTAGAACACGGTTGTCTATTTCTGTGTAGTGTCAAAATCCTAAATAACTCATTTACATGTCTTCTTTTCATGCTTTTCTGCAGCAGCCATAAGTAAGCACAATTCATCTTTTATGACCACTGTAATATGACTATTGTTGGGCATTACATAGAGATTCAGTAAACTAAGTAAGTTAGTTGTAGATTATAAAAGAAACACTGGAGTATGTTTTATAAGAAAGTAGTCTTTCCTATAAAGTCTTTTTATTTTATTTACTTAAATTCCACGTTTCATTCAATGGGTTAACAGCTGCTTATTGTAATTTACTAGCAAAAAATGTTACTGAGCTACATACATTGTTTTTCAGTGTAAATAATAATCACTCAAATGATGCTAAACTATGTGTAATTTTTTAAGTCCCACACAAAACAAAATTATTGCATTTATAGAAAATCGATAAATGCAATAGATATTTATTTAAACAAAAGGGGAACGCTTTCTGACCTCTGCCGTGCTCTATTGAAAGCAATGAAGGCTGCGGTGCTGATCCAGCGCTGGTACCGACAGTACGCGGCTCGCAAGGAAATGAGACGCAGATACACCTGGAACATCTTCCAGTCCATGGAGTACGCAGACCTTCAAGACCAGATCAAAGTCAGAAACCTTTTTCGGTTTCATAAAATTATTTTGTAGAAATTATTATTTTTTGTAATTTTACAAAAATTAAAAAATATATATTTTATTTCTTGTATAAATTTGTGAATAAAAAGTTAATCTACACATTGGTTTGTAGCTCAAATCGTTTTACTTTTAATTGCATTTTGAGCTGCTGATTAATCGGAAGTAACGCACATTCAAATTATGTACTTCCGTGTAGCAAAATAAGATGCAAACTAGGAAGTTTAAGAGTGGTAAAAAATGAATTAATAAATTGATAAGACTACTTCATTTTACTCTAAAAACTGCGAACAACTATGTGACATTTCTTTTCTCTCTTTCTCACACAGTTATACAATTTTCTTGGTTACCTGATGGATAACTTCACTCCATCAAGCAGTGAACGTAAAAGAAGCTGTTGTTTATTAACACATAACATGTTTACAGTTTTTCCCCTGGAGTTAATACATGGTAAACATGTCAAATATGTTCTACCCTGTAGGAAATCTGATCTCACATATCTTCAGAGAAAATGAGGTTTGCAGAGATGCAGAGTGGGAGAGATACTTCAGCTACACCAATATCGATGTGCCAGACATCTACTCCGGTCCACGGCTAACCTTTCCGTTAGATATGGATCAAGCTGCTGATCTTGTGGAGGCCTTTAAAAACAAACAAGTAGGTGCTCCATAAAGATGTACTAAATATATGTTTCATGATGGTCAGATAGCGCCCCATGTCTTTAACCATGTACATTTCTGGTTCCTCCAAGCAGCAGCTTCACTCTCGTTACGTTCTTCAGCTTCTTCTGGAAACATGGAAGTTGCTCAGAGTGTTGCCAAATATCAACCGAGTCTCTACATGCCATAGCAAAGAAATAACCATTTGTGGTAAGAGTGGCCGACACATTTCAGTTTTTTTTAATCATAACACTACTCAATGCCACTTCTAAATACGTTTCTGAACTTTGATTCAGGTGATTTGCATGGACAATTAGAAGACTTGCTACTAATATTTTACAAGGTATGTATCAGATTAATTTAAACCCAGCTACAAAATCGTCTTAGCATGTCATTAAGTATATTTATTCCTATGGATTTATCTTTCCAGAATGGAATGCCATCATTGGAGAAACCCTATGTTTTTAATGGAGACTATGTGGACAGAGGCAAAGACTCCATAGAGATTCTGCTCATATTGTTTGCTTTTCTGCTTGTGTTTCCTGGAGATGTTTATCTTAATCGAGGAAACCATGAAGATCACATCATTAATTTGAGGTAATGGAAATGTGCTAATTACATGTGTTTACTAACACTTTATAAGATATTCTTAAAACAAGGACACTTTTCTAAAACCTTTTATAATGCATTCTAAAGGTATTCATAATGTATATTGTATCTATTATATCTTTTCATAAATAAATGTAATTAAAGATTTTGAATTAAAGTAATTTTAAGATTTTGATCGTCACATGCATTTTGCAGTAACCCAGCTTAGTAAGTAAGTTACCAACAAGTAGATAACAATGCTTTAAGCATTTATAATTAGGGTCCAAGTCAAGCCAAGTTAACTCACTTTTCTTTATATTACACTTTTGACAATACAGATTGTGTATAGAAGCAGCTTTACAGTATTACACAGGAAAATAGTGTGTCAGTAATGCAAAAGGACAATAGTAATCTCTACATTTTCAGTTAAAGGCAGTTCATCATTGAATTCAGTGATGGATGGTGTCTTTTAACAATTTCAATCTTGTTTCACATGTGCATGTTTTATAGACAAAAAATGTTGATTCTGAATTCCTAAATAGTCTCAAATGAGCACTTAAATAAGGGTAGAAGCAAGATTTCTAACCACAAGGGGCCTAAAAGACTGTTTCTCTTTAGAACAAAATGTAGGATATTTTTTATGAAATCCGAGAGCTTCCTGACCCTGCAATGTTCCCAGACACAGAAACATAGTAAGGACTTTGGGAAAATAGACCATGTGACATCAGTAGATCAACCGCAATTTTATGAAGCTCCAAAAATTCTTTTTGTGTGCAAAGAAAACAAAGATTTCAACTTTATTCAACAGTTCTTCTCCTCCACATGATACATTTGTGTGAATGTAAGCAATGCGTGTTCTACGTCAGCAGCACATATTGTTTACATGCAGAGGTACTCTTGATAATGGCCAAAGACATTATTTGGAAAGGAATTCTTGAATGATGTCATTATTTTTGTTTTTTAGCTTTGTAAAATTAAGTTTGAACCACTGATGTTAGACTGTTATACCAATCACCACGTTTCTGGACCTGTGAACATATCAGTTACGCTGATGTCTGTGCAGGGTCAGAAAGCTCACAGATTTGATAAACATTTAATTCATAAATAAATTACTAAATGAAATTAATTAGTGTTCCAAAGATGCACAAATGTCTTACAGGTTTTCATTTTTATCGTTTTTTTTCATCCCACTAAGATTTACAGAGGATATAAACTAAGTTTTATTAGCCTATTGTTTATAATGTGCCACATTAAACTGACATTTTTTGTGAAATATTTGAAGTTTATTTTTATTACAATTAATAAATAAACTAATTCCGCTTAGAAATTGCTAGTAATGTAACAAGTAATTACAAAGAAACTTCAAACATCACACTGTAACAGTATTTTCAGTAATCTTTTTTTTTATTTACGACTGCAAAACATATTTTTGCACAGTGTACCAGAGGTAGAGAAAGGACAGCCTTCAAATAGGAGTCAGAAAGGTTGATAATCTCTGGTCTAGATGAGGCAGTGAACTCATTTGTGGCGCTATAACACTTTTACTAATAACCTCAGAACTATAAAGGCAAGAATAAAGATAAAGTTTTCATAGGAATCTCAGAGTGGCATCAAATTAATTGGTCAAATCAAATGGTCTTTTCCCTTGTTCCACAAGAAAGATCTTTGCCACTTTGTATTTTTGTGAAAACGTCATTTTCTCTTCAAAGGTATGGCTTCACCAAAGAAGTACTGAACAAATACAAGGTAGGCCTACATCTAATGTCTATACGATGTAATTCCTTAGCTTCCTGTTCTTAAGAGTTTGTTTACCATAGGGTGTTAGCTGTTTATCCCCATTATGAAAGAGATCTCCTCACACTGTCTTTCCAAGAACAGCACATATTAACAACTAGTGGCCTGCTCAGACTTACAGTTTAAAAGGGGAAACTCTGGTCGGTTCTCCTGCAGTTATTTTCACAGAATGTGGGCCAGTCCTTGGTAAGAGGATTACAACCTGCAGGCTTCTGTACTCAGTTACTGATGGCTGTTAACTAACTTTGTCTAACAAACAATCCTTTAAATGCATGACACCTCAGTAGGAAAGCCAATATATTGATGAATTTGTACTTAACATTAGGAAGATAATGCATTTATATAAATTGTGGTTGTAATTGAATAAACTTTTTTTGGCGTTTGATTAGTAGGGAATTTTATATATTGCTATTAATCATTTGTGGAAAGATTCTATTTTTATACTAGTAAACACTTAAAAGTAAACACTTCAATTATATCTTTCCATAAAAAAATACTTTATAATATTAAAAGGTTTGTTTGTTTAGTATAATGTTTCAATGCATTATAAAGGTGTAACATCGAATACAGTAAGTATTATAATGTTTTATCACTGTATTATTTATGAGATCAGTCATGCCTTACAAGGTGCATTATGAAGCATAAAACTACTTTAATATCGCATTTTATATAAAGGATTCAAGCAAAGTGTTACCGAAAGTGGAAAATGGTATACTCTTTAACAGGATTGGTTGAGGTAGATTTAGGGTCAGTGGCATGTTAATATTTTTAATTAATTTTGTTTTATTATTTTCTTTTTATTTAAGTACAACGTTATGGACTTTGTTGTGAATTTGTCTTATTTATATGTCTATGTAGTTTTTTATAGTGATTTTAGTACTTTAACTGATACTGAACAAAATGCTGGAAAGTAGTAAAATATATGTTTTTTCATTTAATGTTTATTTAAGTAATTTTTAAAGTGGTTTTAGCTTTAATTTGCTGAAAATAGTTGCTGATAATAACTGTGCTGCGATGTGATGATATGATGAACATCATCAGTAATGAGTTATGCTCTTTTATTTTGCTGTATTTCTGCTCAAAGCTTCACACAATTATTTGATGTCAATTGTTGCCATAAATCTCTCTCATCTGTTCAATTGCTTTAAGCTGCATGGGAAGCGTATCCTAAAGTTGCTCCAGAAAATCTTCAGCTGGTTGCCTTTAGTGACAGTAATCGACCAGCGGGTGCTGATAGTCCATGGAGGAATCTCAGACACCACCAATCTTTCTCTGATAGCTCGAATAGACAGACACAGAGTGAGTCGAACAAAAGGTTAACATGTCATTAAAGCACGAACATATGATGAACAGATGAATGTTGTCTTTCTATAGTACGTGTCTGCTCTGAGGCCTCCGAAGAAGAAGACTCCATCACGCACTAATGTATATGCTGATTCAGTGCGTTACGATGAGATGATCATCTGTAAGAACAGAAGAGGCTCGCTGACCTTTCCCAAACCGTTTGCCGCTCGGGAAAGTTTTCAAAGGCGCTCCCTTCAAGACTTCTCAAGCACCGTGGCTCGGACCCTTGAGGAGGAGTTTGAGGTTCGCCGCAGACAAGCAGAGTTTAACCTGTCCGGCTTCAGCAAGTCTCACCGCATTCTGAGCTCTGCTCTCTCCTCTGACTCTGAACCAGAATCATCAGAGTTCACCTACACCGGCGATGACGAGTGGAAACAGGTGTGCTTCATTTGTGCTATTGTGCATGCTGTTCGTGGTTTGACTGGTTTGCGGAATTTAATGTCTCATCTCTTAGAAATATAATGTGGACTTGAATTTAATGCAGTTTAAAATGGTAAAAGAATGCTGAAGAATGTTTTGACAACTCGAGGCCCCCTAGTGGATCCCTGATTGAGAACAACTGGACAAATACAATAAATTGCAGCATTAATTGCGCTCATAACTCAGTTTATAAACATGAGACTTGCGCAATAATTAGAACATTCATTTTAAAAGCAAAGCAAATAGTGTTTATGTTTACATATGACTATTCTTATGATATGGAATTCATTGTAAGAAACGTCTAATGTGTGGTGTCTCTTGTGTCCCATCAGATTTTGGACCTGCTGTGGAGTGACCCGATGTCTCATGACGGTTGCATTCCCAATGAGGTCCGTGGTGGAGGCTGTTATTGGGGTCCTGATGTCACAGAGGACTTTCTGAACAGGCACAACCTCCAGCTCATCATCCGCTCACACGAGTGCAAACAGGACGGATACGAGTTTTGCCACAATCGTAAGGTCAGAAATGCAGTGATCTGGGGTCTCAGGAAGTAATGACAACTGTCAATTTGGCTAAACTTCAAGCAGAGTTCTTTTTTAAATATGCGTTTTTGAATTACAGTCTTACATTTACGTACATGTATTTAGGACTGCTCATGTTAATTTAGAGCGTTTTTTAGGACACTGTGTCCTGTGAGTAATGTAGTAAATCTCTAGCTGAGCCCAAAGTAAAACTATTCTTCAGATGTTTCCCTTTCATAACTAAAGAAATGCAAATGTTCTTGATAGGTTGATTTAATAAGGCTGATTATGGTTGTCCCTCCATGTATTTTTTCAGGTCCTGACCCTTTTCTCAGCCTCAAACTATTATGAGGTTGGCAGTAACAGAGGAGCCTTCGTCAGACTGGGTCCAGATCTTGTGCCTTACTTTGTTCAGTATCAGGCCACCAGTATGACCCGAGGCCTGAGCTTTCCACAAAAGTAATCAACACACATGCTAACTAAATCTGTGCTTCTCAGCCTTTTTGACTCCAAGCCCCTCAGTGTCCACAGCAATACTTAAAGTCTCAATAACTTTCCCATAGGGCTGTAACGATTCGCGATACGAAATCGCGACACTCAGATCCACGATTCTGTGTCGCGGTGTAATAAGGGAGAATCACGACACACACCGTGACTAACGTTACCTTTCCAATCATGTGACACCTGCCTGCAAAAGTTGAGCTAGTTGAAGAAGAATGTGAGGAAACGTGGCAACCAACCCAGAGATTGCGGCCCTTCCTCCTCCAGCAGTATGGCAACATTTCGGCTACCCGGTGAAAATAAAGGCCACTTCCCAAAGTGACTAGAGTTGCGATGTTCGCAAACGAACTGATTCTTTTGAACGGCTCATAAACATGAATGATGGGAGCCGAGTCGCGGCTGGGGGGGAGCAGTTCTTTCTGTCGTTCTTTTTTACCTTTGCGTGTTTCACACAGATGCACACAGATGAGCTCCTCCGCGAGACCGAGCAGTTATAGAGGGAGGGGCGCACCCAGCGCAGGGGTGTTTTTTTGAACGGTTCTTTGAAAGGAATGAATCGCTTTTTTTCTCCCACCCCCCACGAAAAAACATCGCGATACGAACCGTCAAAATTCATGATATGAACCGAATCGTGGGTTTGGTGTATCGTTACAGCTCTATCAGCAAGACAGCAGTACATTAATCAAAAGTGACACATACACAATGTTAAATAATAAATGCTGTTAACGTATTATTCTTCAAAGGACCCTGAACAAAAATGTTAAGTAGCACAGTTTCTAAAATGTATTTATTGATCTATTTTATGGTGTGAGCAATATTGTCTATAGGGTGAAAATCTTAAATCTAATATATGATCACATTTAAAAATTGCATGATTTGGGGAGTTATTAATTTCTGTACCATAAACATTATGGAATTTATTAAGTCTGTATATAGCCGTACTAGATCATCTTCTTTGTCTTAGCTATTATCGTCCTTTTCAGAGATCGCTTTCGTCATTTCAAGCAGCACCGGGAGTCTTTCAAAAACACCTCCAACTCCAAACCACGTTCCCATTAAAGGAATTTCACGGGAGAATTAGACTAAATGGAAGCCAGACTGAATATCTGCGGCAGCGTACGAGTCAGAGTCCATCTCCACGTCTCTCCCCGGCACCTTTGATCAGCTCTCCGCAGCGTGGGGCCCCGGGGCCTCATCCTCCGGGTCCCGTCCGGCTGATTGAATGTGACGGCGCAGATATAATATCAATACTTTCTCCATGATTAGGAATAAGGAACTCCTGTTCTTTGGCAAGTGCTAACCGCATTAAGTCAGTTCTGGGACGGGCGTGCGCGAGAGCCAAACGCAGAGTTAGCGTCTCATCAGCGAGTAATGGGGAGCAGACAGGTGACAGGACTGTTCATTACACACACAATCGACTGGCCGCACACACACTTGCACGCATAGAGTCGTATTTTTCATTATACGTCCATGCCGCTTGCTTTCATTTACAGCCGCTAATGAGAAAATGTCCCCATTGATGGCAATGTTATCACTTTGCTGCCATTTGTTTGCCTTAACGCAGTAAAGACGACGTCTGCCGTTCGTAACACATTAGTCTCATTTTGAAAACGCTGTCAGTTTTTTGTCTAAAAGGGGAAAAATAATTAAAATTAAGCTTTATTTAAAGACAAGCTTTATGGAAGGTCACCGACAGCCCGACTCAAACCGACGCATTTCAGACTCGGCTAATTTAGACGGATTTGAAATAACGAACACGTCAAGCAGAATGCAAAACAGGATCCTTCATTTTCCCGTGTTATATGTCTAGCATCAGTCTGCTGACATCGAATTTCGGTTGGTTAGGTTTGCTTTTATTGTCTACGAGCTCACTGCGGTACGATTTCTCTCTATTAGCGACGCAGGAACGAGGCCTCCTCGACTGACAGCCGTTGATGAAACTCGAGCCGGTCGGAGCCGAGGGGACATGTCTGGAAACAAATGGCCGACATGAATTCGTTATACTCATTTGCGATAACAAGTGCTTGTGGTTTTAATTGACTTAATCAACAAATAGAATTAATCAGAGATTTCTAATTAATGGTAATTGATTGAATATCCACTGGGTCACCGTCGGAGCTCCGTTCCCGTGTCCTTGCCGTCACTGTAGGGGATTTGGGGCTCCGCTCCTCAATCTCGCTGAGATTAATTGAAAATGTTAAAATTGCTGCGGCTGTAAAGAGGGAGATGAAGTGTGCGCTCGTTTTCCCGCCGGAGAGCGGGAAACAAATACCCCCCGAAAAGGAAAGAGCAGAGCCTGTCGTCTGGCTTTTTTTTCTAATCCTCCGGAAAGCGCGTCAGCGCCGGTGCACGCGTCATTTAAACTCTTCTCGCACTTAAGTCGCACAGAAAAAAGAATGTCAGAATATCATAAGGCTTAGATTTTAATGAAATTAAGTGGGAGGGAGAGATGGGGAATTGGAGTTTAAAGGCTTTAGGCTTCGTCTGGATGGAGGCACGGTCTGTTCTCATTTTGTGCTGAATAAAGAGATAAGCAGTTTTTTGGAGGAACACTCTTGGGAGGTCTGTGTAATACACATGCATCTTCACGGCTCGGCTCTCCGCCTCAGGTGTGATTACAGACTCTGATAGCGAGAGACCTGTAGATTAATACTGTACACCAGATGGATTTAGCCACACGATAACAGCCAGGGGAGTGAGACGAGAGAGAATAGTCGCACTGTCGTTCTGGAGATTGTGTTAGCGCCTAAGCACGACGCGAGGCGGCTCATTCGCTGATAGCTTTATTAAAAACACCTGATAGATGATCCATCCGCAATCTCGTGTCTTCTTACAGTGGATGGACAACTGAAGGGTAGCTTTTTATGTTTTATTTCTCAAAATACTCCTCGGAGGGTGTTTCATGTGAAGTGGGCTTCTGAAAAGTCAGAATTATTGTAGCTTAGAATTTTTTTAATAGATTTTTACTAGTTTTTATTTCTTTTAGTCTCTCTCTGTAATGGTTATTTTCAGTTTATTTAATTTCTATTCAATTTCATGTTATACTTTCTGAGCTGCCAATTTGTATTATTAATAGTGCTGTCAAACGATTAATCGTATATATATATATGTATTAAATACACACACAGGCTACAGTATATGTTTTGAAAATACTCACATGTATTTACGTTTATATATTCATATTCATGTATTAAATTATAAACAAATATATTTAATATTTTTCTAAAATATACACATGCATGTGTGTTTTTATATATACATAATAAATGTAGACAGTGCACATATGTAAACAAAAACATTTGACATTTTGCAAAAATGTATTGCTGTTTAGTGATATTTTTATTTGTGATGCAGGTTAGTTGCAAAATGTTATACAAAGTCACGCATTAAAAAGTAAAACTGTAGATAATTGATTGCTTATAATTACTAATTACATTACAGTTAATTATATTCTAATTTATTTTCGTTACTATTGCATGGAAATGTATTTTATTAGTCTTTTTTTTCAACTTTTAGTTTTTGTTACTGATAATAATGCTGATTTGAAAAAGCATTTCATCTGCAAGGTTTGTCGTTTACTGGTCTAATTGTTGGTTATTTAAAGTTGCGCAATACATTTATTGGAGTATTTACAGTCACCATTGTGCATGTTCTCCATTTTACGAGGGCTTTGAATGCAAATGTGAATTTCCAACGTTTGAGTCAGAAATACAGGAGTATTTGACATACAGTATAGAAAGAGTTTGGAGTCATGAAGCAGTCAAGATCATTGGTTTCTGAGAAAATTTGATGAGTAATGTTTGTGCTCATATGAAGGCACACAGGAGATGTGTTGTGAAACCGGTCTCCATTTTTTCTTTTATTGCTGTCTGGGAGAAACAGTGAAGATACTTCTGTCTCATCTGTGTTTTTTCTTTCACAGTATGCTGTTCTGTCTCTCTCTAGGTGTTTTGATATCTGACTGAGGCACCGGGGCCCACTGGCCCCCCGCCAGCGCTTCAGTCTCAGTGCTGGTTTGTGTGTCTGAAATGGAGTCATTGTGTAGACTCACATACTGAAGGAAAAACAGCCTACTCACACACTGTGTTTGGAAAAGCTTTTTAGCAAATATTGGCGCATTATACTGCACTGTTCCTCTTCCTCAATAAGACTCAATCAATTTATAAGAGCCAGTAATACAGAAACAGCATCACTGAAACCTCGTTGTGCAATGATGTAGTCTCATGTTTTGTGCTGTTTATGAACATTGTCACTTGTATTGATGAAGGGTGAAGACATTTTGACTATCAATGAGGCTCTCTTAGACTGGAAACCTGTAAGTTGACAAATCTTTAGAATTGATTTATATAATTATAAGAAAAGCTACTGTCGTTCATGTAATGTTTTACGCATTCTGTTGTTATTAAGAAAAAAGAAAAGCCCTAATGAGGGGACATTGGAAGCCAAGTTTTATGATTTATTAAACTTTCTGTTACATGGTTTCTTCTGAGCTGACAGACATGCCAGAAATCTATAATTGCAATGAAAGCTTAAAGTAAGAAAAAGTGAAAGTTTCATCCCCATGTCCCCTTTAATTATTCTTTTTAACATTTTTTCAATAAAATATCTAAACGTCCTTGAAACTAAATAAATTCACTGTATATGATATGAAGACATGTCTGTTTAGTACTAGTATCTTTTTCTTGCACTGGTGGACTTGTGCTCGTACTTGTTTATACGAAAAATGTGTAGAAGCACTCGTATTGAAGAGACAATCTATAAAAACAGATCTTAATATTTTATGCATCGCTGAAGTAAATTCATCATGTTATCGCTGGAAAATAAGTAAACATGCTTTGTGTAGTCTATGACCATGTGTTTTCTAACATGCATTGGGTAAATAAAATGGCCTATTTCACCTAGTTAGAAGCTGAGACTACAGTCTGAACTTCATCGACAAGTCTAACTTTGACTGAGACCAGCTATTTTACCATAAAATATTTACATGTGTCTTTAAGAGACCAGGCCACTACATTTCCCAGACACCATACACTATTAAAAAAGTGTCCATTTGAGTGCCAGTTTTCCATCACCTCCCACGTTTCTTTCTGTCAAAGTTTCAACTCTATCAGCGCGTTCGCTCCTCGGCCTCCTCTCAGGCACGCTGCCATTGCATTTTACAGTCTCATTACCTGTTTAAAAGACACGGGAGAGGGAAATATGCTAAAACAGAGGAGCCGAGCACTCCAGGAAAAATAAAATCCAATTTAAATGTAATGGTGAAATGTAATGGTGTTTAATATTTATTGAAAAATGTACAGAAAATGTAAGGCGGTGCTTTTTGGGGGGCTGGCGGGATTTGCATAAATTGTTCTCTGAATGTTTTCGTCCTGTAACGCACATGGAGTAGCGCCGTCTCTTCGCAAAGCTGCCGCTGCATATTTAAACAGGATTTTTTGGTGCAAGTGAGAGAGCGTCAGAATACCTTCAGCCCCTCCAGATCGAGCTCCGGCGTGGTGGTCTTTGGGAGAGTCTGTATGCTCTGGCGGTTTCATTAAACAAGTGTCATAGCTGGACACTGAAGCATGGGACTGCAGCATTGGCCTTTAAATATTTAATTCTGTCGTGTTTATGGGGAGAGGGGGATGTGATTTACACGCTCCTGACAGGCTGAATTGTTGTGGAGACCTCATCAAGCGCACAGGAGTCTCTCTTTCTCTCTCAGTGTCATTCTATCTGTCTCTCTCTCTTCATTCACTATGTTCATTCATGCCACGGAAACTCAGTGGCTCTGAGGTGCTGTGAGTTCACATGCATGGCTAGCAATAAACCCTATGTTGCAGTTGTGGCAAATGCTGGAGAACAGTTCACTGAGAGTTATTTTTATAGACTGGGCTATATTTTTTGTAGCTCAATGTTATTTGTGTAGCAAAGTTTTTTTTCTGTTCTATTTTTGTTACTTTGCATCATGTATAAGATATTAGAAGAAGAGTCTTATGTACATATGCTCTAGAAGTGCTTCAGAACATATCTCTCCATTGTTCAAGAGTATGATTCATTTCATTGATTCATTTCATTTTAATCAGTTTGTTTGATACTTATTAGTAGTAAAATGTTTTCAGAAGTTGAATTCGGTAATAATGATAAAAATATACAAATTTTTTCATTTAAACTGTTCATGTCAATGAGCCAGCCATAAAAAAAAAATGATTCACTGATTCATTTGATTCATCAAATGAATCAATTGTTCCTGGAAGTCCCTGGTCATCATTATATTAAAATGATTATCATATTTTAATTTAATTTAATTACTTATATATATATATATATATATATTTTTTTTTTTTTTTTTTTTTTTTCACTTTTGTATTCATTTTTATCAGTTTTGGTTTTTTTTATATACATCCTTTTCTTTATTAAAAATGTTTATCAGTATGTTTTTACATTTATTGTTTATGTCTGTCCTTTTTTATATTAATATCTGTCATTCTTTTAGATATACTATTTAGGTTTATAACACAGCTTTTATCAGTGTTGTCCTTTTGTTTATTTTTTTTGCATTCATGTCTATAAATGATTAAATTATAGTAATAGTTTTATTATTATAGTTTGTTTTATAAATATTATTGCCGTATTAATATCTGTAACTTGGAGTGTTTCTTAGTTCTTTAAACAGCTTTTCATTTTTTATTTTTACTTCAATTTAGTTTTACAGCCTTTACATATTGACCTGTTATTTAGGGTTATTATTTTGGTTTGTTCTTGGCTGTATCTTTAACTTAGCTCGTATGCATCACAAACTGCAGTTTCAAAGTTAAGCTTTTAGAGTTAAGTCAAAGTTAAGCTTTCTTTCATCAATTTCTCTGGCATTAACACATGAACCCTGGCCTTTACCTGACGACAGGGATGTTAAAGCCTGTTTACTAACACAGTCTGTGAGTGCATGAGAGGACTGACCTGCTCCTGTCTCTGCAGGCTCTGTGTATGGAGGTGCGGGGCAGACGGAAGGGCATTTCCTCCGTGCTGAGGCTCTGTCAGAGGCTGCTGGACGGGCCTGAACAGCAGAGCTCAGAGGCAGAGCGCCAGTCGCTGCAGCTGCTGCAGGTCAACCTGGAGAGACGTTGGGAGGCCATCGTCATGCAGGTCCTTCAGTGGCAGACCAGACTGAAACGCTCGCTGGGCAGAGACCAGGTCACATATACACTACAGTTACAAGTAAACAAGACAACATAGGTGGTGAATATAAACAGGGTGGTGCATGCACAGGTAGTGCTACATTTTAATTGTGTTTGTGGTGGAGTGGCGTACTAGAATGTGTACTGTATATTATTTTTAAAAAGTTGTTGTGTGCTCTGTTTGCATTATTTAGCACCTAATTCACTAAAGGAATTATGCAAATCGGTGCAAACAAGCTCAAAAAAATACTATTTGCATGATGCAATTTCCCATCTTGCAAATTCACACAAACACCTCCTTTAATTAAACAAAATTGTTTACCTCCTATTTTTCATAATACTAAAAAATGTGCAGTCTATAAGTAAAATGTTTAATTTAAATATGCATGGTACAGTGCAGATAGTGTAAAGTAGCATAACTGTTTAGTGAATTCACCTCAGTATGTGAATATGCAATGATAAATAGTAGTATTAGAGCGATTATATGTCTTGTTTTTCTTGCACGTCTTGGCTGGGATTTCTAAATTGCCTCAAATGTCCAGGTTTTGTTTTCTTTTCTTTTTTTCCCCATTCTTGCTGAAGGTAGTGACTGAAAGGCAGTTTGACCAATAGTGTGCAGGCATTGTACATAATAAGCCAATCATATCGTGCAAGAAGGAGGGATCTACAGAGAACAGTCAAAGCCATGCAATTATACATACACTCTCAGAAATAAAGGTACAAAAACTGGGGGAGTATACTTATTTGGTCCAAATCTATACTTCTATAATCCAAATCTATATATCTATAATCTATCTAGACTTAAAGTACTAATATGTACCTTCAAGGTACCGGCCCATTGACAGCTTTTGTATGTTTATTTCTGAAAGTGTACTATTGCATGTTTGAGAGCATGTCAATAGAAAAACAAACCCAGACATTTTAGGCATTTAGAAAAAAACAGGACATATATATATATATATATATATATATATATATATATATATATGTTAGATGTGTACAGTATATCTTCAAGTGGGCATCTGTCATATCCGTAATACAGTTATTTTGCAGTATCTTTTACAAAAATGTCTTAGGCCCGGTTTTACAAACGGGGCTTAGCCTAAGCCAGGACTAGGCATTAGTTAAATTAAGATATTTAAGCAACTTTTAAAAAAATGCCTTGTAAGGAAATATTACAGGTGTGCATCTTAAGAACAATGACACTGATATGTCAGACCAATGCAATTTAAACATGCAATTTAGTCTGGCCTTGTCTGATAAGCTGGAGGTTAATCTTTGACGGCACACTTACATACTGTATCATAAAAGAGACTGTTTCCTAATGCAATGACTCATTCTAAAAATCTGCATTGTAATATGTATTTTATTGAACCGCCTTTTTGAAGACCTCCTTATATGCTGCTCTGCTCAAAGGAAGCTGTCCAGAACAATTTGTTAAGCAGAAATACACTAGTTCCAATAATATAGTGCAGCGTCGCTGTAACAGTGCAATAAGAATGATGTATAAGGCAGGGAAAGTGGCCACATATTATTCTTGAATACACATAGTAAGAGGACAGCGGCTAGATGCGCTCCCCAGATGCTCACTGTACTGTGAACTCAATCGATTACAGATGCCGCCAGAAATAACTGACTATTCTTAATGTATATTGAGCAACCCGTAGCAATGAAATAGCTTGATCCTGTGTCCCCATCCTGCACTGAAAGGGAGGAAGCAGTCTCTTAAAGGACATAACATGCGCACATACCGTATAAAAAGACTTCCCATCCTGAAAACGGAACCCTTAACTAGTCTCTTATTGTATGTGTGGGACCGTTACAGTTCATGTTAAACGGGGGAGTGGGCCTAGGGCTAGACTTCGCCTTTTGTCATGTAGATGTTGTGCATTCCTGCATGGCAGCAGCAGGGCTCTGGGGAGGCTGCGTGCTTCACGTAGAAAAGCCCAGCAACCTGTTTGTGAACGTCCTCTCACTTACACCGGGAAGACAAATTACTCGCCTCTCGCTCAGCTTGACCTTGCGGGGCTGAAGTGCAATTTCACTTTTTGCGGGCGCAGAAGAAAGGAAAAGAAAAATAATAGGGAGAGTTTGTTTTTGTGAATACAGTACACTTTGTGAGATGATGAAATAGCTGACTGTTGAATGCTTCAAGAGGCCTTGCTCACAACAAGTCTGGTGTCTGAATAAAAAAAATCCAATTGTTACTCTTTGTTTTTAGGAGGAATTTTTTTTTTTTTGGAATATCATAAATTCTGTTTGAAGGTCAACGAAAGACATAATGGTTTTTAGTTCACATTCACCTGCTCTTAGGGGAGTGGTAAACCAGTGAAAGAGTGACTGTTAAAAGGAGAAAAAGGTCTTTAAGTGCTTTAATTGACACTGCCAAGTTATTACATGATTTCACTTTCAAGATGAATAGAGTAGCAGACACAAGGCCTGCTATTCAGTCAAAAAAAACTCTGGCCATACTAGACAGTCTTGTTTAACCTTCTACAAAACGGCAAAATGACTTTTGTAATGGCGTAGCTAAAGGTTATAATTAGTCTATCTGATTAAAACGTTATGTGCTGCAGTCGGGGTACAAATGTTAGCTGAAGCAGCTAACTGAAATTATTTTTATTTGATTAGACTGATTGATTGTTCTCACAGTTGAGGGTTTTTATCATGCGCTAGCGATCCAAGCCTGTGCATTAGTATTTTCCTCATCAGCAGAAAGAGAATAAACAGAAATCTAATAAAAATTCATTTTATGGGATATATGACATACAAAGCAAGTGTTAGATTTGCCAGTTTATTAGATTAATGAGATAAAGAGGATCATATAAATAGACTCTTCCTGCTTGAACAAGAAGCAAAGCAATTTGTGTAATTATGCCCTGTGCTGAATGCCCATATCTAAGCAAAAACGTATTTGTCATAGATTAAATTTGCATTTGATCTAATTAAAAGTCGAACCAAGTATTTATTTATTTATCTTTTTTTTCCTCCTCTTTTCAGGTTCCTGAGAACCTCATTGAGCCTTCTCTCATGGAGCTCCACGGCCAGACGGAAGACTCTTGGGAGTGGGACGAAATGGACATGACCATTTGTGATCTGGATACAAAGGACTGTGAAGAAGAGCCTGGATCTAAATCACACCTTAATTCCCCAAAGGAGCCTTTGAATCTCACCGAGTCATGCCCAGATGACACACAGTGTGGAAGAGCCTTGAGCTACGAAGAATTAAATCCAGAGTTTTCTCGTGTTTATCAGGTGTACAGTCTGCATAATGTTGAACTCTACCAACAACCACAATATAATCACAAATCATCTTCAACTAAATCCCAGCAGTCACTTTTGAAGAGGCTGAGTATGGATTCCTCCTTCTCCTCAGCCGAATCCTTACCTGATATCCTGGGAGACCTGTTGAAGGGGAAGCAGGGCTTGCTATCAGATTCAGCCAGGAGATCGGAGAGTGAAAGTGGGATAGTTAGTGAAGGGGACGTGGAGACCACAGGTAACTCTGAGGTTTGCCTGCTGTTCCAGAGCGATGATCCGAAGGTTTGTGTTACTCTCACCCCTCCTACCAGAGAAGATAGAGACAGAGTTTCAGATGAAGATATAGACAGAGTTCTGGAGCGAGCCAACAAGTGTGCAGAATATGGTGACGGTCTTACCATTGGGCAGAGAGACCACCAATGGCATATCATGAGAAAGAAGAGAGAAGATGGTGGAGAAAGCAGGAAGAAACACCGCAAAGAACCGATGAAGATTCAAGAGCCTAACGACAAATATCTCAACATGAGCAGAGATGAAGAGAGGGTGACTACACACCGAAAGCTCCAAAAGGAGTTTGCACAGCTCTCTCAGGGGTCTTCCCTTGACTCTCTTTTCGCAGTAGAGTTATTTCCATCGAGCAAAGAGGCACTGACTCGTAGTACTTCCCTGGAAAGTTGGCTGGCTCCGTGTAAGAGCGCAGAGGATACGGGCAGTAAGGAAAGTCTGAGGGATGTTGAATCGGCTGTGGAGCCCACGGGGGAGCTCAGCAGAAGAACTCTGGAACTTCTCAAACGCCTTGAGAACATCCAAAGCCCTCTTGCAATGAAGATGACTCGTAGCGTCTCTGATGTAACGCTCCAGAGCAGCTCGCTGTGGCGTGGGTCACGTTCAGCTGGAGCTCCCTCCTCCATTAATGAGAGCTCGGCAGCCTCCCTGACAGAGCTGAGCAGCACAGAGGACTCGTCCGTGGCATCCGAGGACCTAGCTGTGCAAATGAACCGCTGCGTGGCTGCGGATTCCAACGCATCCTTCCGTAAACATTGCCGGGGCCAGCAACAAGCCGAAGAGACGGACGCAAGCATCAGTATGGTCGTAAATGTTTCCTGCACTTCTGCCTGTACAGATGACGAGGATGACAGCGATCTTCTCTCCAGCTCCACTTTGACGCTTACAGAAGAAGAGCTCGGTATTAAAGACGACGACTCCAGTGTAACCTCAGAGGAGGAGTACATTGAAGGTTCCCTTGATCTTGGGCTGGATTATATAAAGGGTGAGTTTCAAAGCTGGATGAAGCCTAGATCTCAGAGTAAAGAGAAAAATGAAGCAGATCTGGTGGATGAGCTGCAGTGTGGCTCCACGTCTAAAGATATCCTGTCACCGGTTAAGACTGCCGACGATCCTCACTTTCTCAGCCGGTCGGCGTTGAAACTCTTGGAAGCCAACACTAATGCTAAAAATGAGAGCCTCGGGCAACGGGAGGTGGATGGTAACCGAAGAGACGCCACCAGGAGCTATATCAGTCGCTTCGTGGATGACATGGAGAACGGGAACGTGGAGAGCACTCACATCAAAGGCAAGGATGAAGACGACGAGCTGCTGAGGGAAGAGGGAAGTCTGCTAACCAGGAAAGGGGAATCGTTTAAAAACTGTTACTTGGGGGATGCTGTCAACAGCATCAAAAGCGGTATGCTGACCGCCACCTCTCCGTCCTCATGCGAGCAGCTGAGCTTGAGCTCCTTGGAAGGGCAGCTGAAAGGCGAGCTGCCCTGTCACAATTCCCACCGACCCTCACCCTCCATCTCTCCCACAGATGAGTGTTCGTTGTTATCTGCACACGCTCACAGCCGACAGAAGCAGCTCGTCGCCTTTCTGAAAGACGTCCACGAGAACCATCAAGAAAGCTCTTCAGAGGGCTGCAATCACCCTGCTTTCATCTCCGAAGAGGCCAAGAGTGACAGTGTCCATGACTTTGTGATGGAGATCATTGACATGACATCTGTGGCCCTGAAGACCAAAGAAGCGCAAGCAGAGCAGCCGACGACATCCGTGTCTCAGATCAGAGAGAAGGTCCTTGAGCACTCCCATCGGCTCATCCATTTGCGCAAGGGTGACTTCTACTCCTACCTGTCGCTGTCCTCTCACGACAGCGACTGTGGAGAGGTCAGCACCTGCGCGGAGGATAAAAGCAGCACCCCGATCCTCTCCAGTTCGCCTGATATCCGTGACGAGGAGCCCCTCTTCGAGGCCTGCACTGAGGAAGTGTACTTGGGCCCTCCTCTCTGTTACAGCATGTCCATTAGCAAGCGGCCCACGAGACACGGAAGCAAACTAATAGAGGCCCTCGGTCTGCCGAGCCCAGCACCTTCACCGAACTGCGATGAATACCAAAAAGCACATGGCATTTCTCAAGGAAGTGTAGCTGGTAGTCAGCCAGAGTGCCATAATGAGGCGCCTTATCTTAATCCTTTACCATGTGAAACCCCGATAGATACTGTTGAATGTTTTGCAGATACTAAAATGCTTGAATCCAATATTTCCCCTGTAATGACTAAGATAAGAGTCTCTTGCTCCACTACAAATCCTTTAAAAGAGGATGGCAGCCTTTATATTAATCCCAAAATTAACTGTCCACTGATAAGGAAGACTGATAGCGATGAAAGGGCTCCTGCTTCACAGTTGATGAAACAGAAGAACGTTGGGAAAGGGCGCCGCTCTCTACAGGAAGCCAAGTCGACTCATAAACAGGTGTGTTTCGACATTACACCGCGCTCTATCTGCTTGTAATGAGAGCGGTGTGCGTTTCTGCTGAATTCATCTCGTTGACTAAATATTTAAGAGGGGATTTTTATTCATTCTCTCACCCCTCCCCGCCGCTTTTCCCCTGAAGTGCTAATGGAAGAAGGATTTGCAGGCGTAGATTTAAAATTTTAAGGTCTACAGAACAGAATAATCATAATCAGTCAGATTATATTATGATTCATAAGCAAGAATGCGGCGAGGATCATTACTTAATTTCATGACTGAATTAGCATGTATTTGTGTTCTTTTTAAGTAGTTTTCTATTTGATATGCAAACTTCTCCCTGCTCGCTTCCAACTCTGTCTGCAAATACTGCGTTTGACCTTATACCAGGCGAATTAAGTTCCTGCTTTCCAGCTAATCATTGAGAGCGAAAACACTAAATTAATTTTACTTAAGTCATCAATTGAATTGTCGTGTTTGTGCTCATATGGATGTATTGATTTCATTAAAATCACTGGATGGTATTATATTAAAACAGAAAGGGAGCTTTTACAATCTATTAATAGCTATTGGCGTTTTTCCACTGCATAGTACGGTACAGTACGGTTCAGTACAGCTCACTTTTGGGGGGTTTTCCACTGGGAACAGTACCT
>JAUCNO010000795.1:15050486-15070165 GCA_032353835.1 Enteromius viviparus | reverse complement strand
TGCGGCGCCCGGGGAGCAGTTGGGGGAACGGTGCCTTGCTCAAGGGTCTCACCTCAGTCGTGGTATTGAAGGTGGAGGGAGCGCTGGTTATTCACTAACTCCACCCACAATCCCTGCCAGACGTGAGACTCGAACCCACGACCTTTGGGTTACAGGTCCGACTCTCTATCCATTAGGCCACGACTGCCCCCGGTGCCTTTTACATCCCTAATACCTGAACTTAACTACTTCCTTACTAACTATTCATTTATATTAGGAATTTATTGAATTTTAAAGTGTTCTATATATATATCCCCTGTATGAAAACTTTTGTTTTAGGGGAACATTAATAAAGAATATTTTCTATTATAATAATAGAAAATTATAGTTATACAGTTCAGTTATTTACACAGAATATTAAGATGTTTTGCGTGTGTGTAACTTTTCACAATGATGTCACAGAAGATTACTATTTTCAAATGTTCTATGAACATTCATAAAAATTAATTTCCCCAAATTAATTACAATATTATAGTAGTATGATTTTTAATGCATTTCGATCAAATAAACGCAGCTGTAATAAAGTAACTTAAACAGAAAAGTACATAAAATGTAAAAAAAAAAATAAAAAAACTTTTCTTGAGTCCCTCTGTCTGTAAACGTGGCAGACAAGAAAGGAGAAACACGACAAAAGAATTAGCAAGAATTTAAACATTTTTTATTTTTTTGCAAATAACACTAAAAATGTTTACAAAAGCATTGTAGAAAGATTTGTGCAGTGTAAATTATCAAAACTAAAAATGAATATTACTTGAAATGATTTTGCACCTAACATGACATAAGGATTGTCATTCTCAGCAGCAAAAAATGCAATGCATTTCAGGAGGACACGAAGTGTTCAGTGTTTTTAAAACCACCCTCGACGATGTTGTGAGGAATTTACCAGCCCTGAAATGAAGGCAGAGGGGAAACAAAACAACAGCTACGCTGCTTAAACATGTTGCTACTAAAGCAAGTGAAATAAACAAGGATGATATGGCACTAAAAGCTCATCCCTGAAGGAGGGCATCATTCATCTAAGAAAAAAAGGTTCGATTGCAAGTGGAAATTTCCCTTGTACCCAACATGGCACTATGGCAATCTTCCTAAGTGGAACTCAAAGACTCTCAGCCTTCCCTTTGTTATTCCAGTTGGACAAACAGTGTGTTGACAGCTTGAGAGTTGTATAACAGGAGATCATTACACACATAGGCTCACACCCCACAGATACAACACAAGCCTTTCTCCATCAAACTTTACAGTTTTCACATCCACGTACACCGTTCCATCTCCAATTTAGTACAATATTCACTTGGTACTACTTCATAAATCTTAAGCAAAACAAACAAAATTAAGAAGAAAACAGAAATGTTTTTGATGATCCCACTTGTAATATTACAAAATAATTAAAAAATATATAGAAATGAACAAGACCAAAGAAAAGACCTTACAAATTCAGATAATGTACATACCACTGAACATATGAATACATAAATATTCGTCTGTCTGATTACAAAACCTTTTTACTTCATTATAAAATTTGCTTTTTACATATCTTCGTATTGCTGTGTCAATACATAATACTGAGTTTCCTTGCACTCTGTGGTAACAATTTACATCTTAAGTTCTTTGCTGTATTAAACACATTATAAACTCACATAGTACGTTCTGGAAAATATTTTGTGACTCTTTTTTTTTTCCCAGTTTTTTTTTCCTTTCAGACGTTGAGGTTCTAATGCTGCTGTGAATGGGAAACCGATGACACTACAGCTATCTGTGTGGAAAGCAAACAAACCAGTTATCTACCAAACCGATGTAATCTTTGGTCAAGCATATAGGGGCAAAAGTCACCGTAAGGATTCTGGGAGCTGTATAGAAATGGCTCAGGTTTTTAGATCTTTCATACTGAAGTCACCAGTTTTTACATAAATGTGTAAATACTAACTGCGCTGACGACAAAACTCCAATGGATTGGTAGTTAATAATCACTTTCCCTCTGTTTACTGTTTGCATACAGCTGCATAAGACACTGCGCATACACAGTGTTTCCAGTTTAAACCTTGCGCTAAATCTTCAAGATAAGCTGAATCCATGGCACAGGCGAATACGCAGCAGTGTGCACTGCAATCCACAAAAACCGCGGTCGCAATAAGTAACAGATGATTCACGTCAAGTAAAAGTAACAAACATCAATCATTCCGACAAGCGTCACCAAAATGGGAATGATTAACCGATACATACGACACTCATGGGTTATGGCAACTTCAGACAGACAAACAAAAAGATTCATTTGGACAAACAGAAACGAATGTGACCATTCATCTTTAGTGATATCTTGTAAAGTGTGCAGCTATCACATCCTGTTCAAGTTGATTTCAAATATGGCCTCAGTTAATGTTTAGCAATAGCGAAGGCTCGGAACATCACGGACAGAAAAAGCAACACAAAAATAAAACTCAACAGACACAAGCAGTGATTCAAGTGCTTTTTCAGCCACAGAGGGTTAGAATAGAAACCAAACGTGCACAGAAAAAATGTGCAAACTTTTTCGATACCCCCTCAAAAACCCGCTGACCTTTAACCCCGAATCGTCTGTGGGTTCGGTGGACTGTAGTTGTGCTCTCGATATTACAGAACAGACGCTGTGAAAAGGGATGGATGTCGTTCTAAGTCCGTTTGGCCAATATCTGTCTGACATTTCGTCTAGTTCCAACTTAGACCTTCCTTTATGGTGCAGCAGAATCACATCGTGTTCACAGGTAAGGCAGAAAAATTCAAGTCTCTCTTGTAAGTGTTCTACATCGTTTTTTTGTTCATTACGAAATGCTAAAAAGCTAGTACGCTGTCTGTAATACAACGCCTTAAAGGAGACTGTCTGACCACTTTTAACAGCCATCATCACTGAAATGCTTCTGGCACGAGAACAAAGAAAACCCGACTCGGATACTATGAAATAAAGAGGACCGCTGAAGTCACTTGTTTTCACTCTGCATCGCGCGAAATGGTGGACGGTGACCCACGGGAGCAGTTCACCACAGTGTGACAAAAACATGCAAGCATTGACATGCTCGCAGAAATACACACACATATAATTACACACTCGCACACACACACACACACACACACACAAGTTCTGGATAAGACCCAGTTTTTTGTTAGCATATTAGACCTTTTAGCTCTCTAATACTCTTAGAGGAGGTAAATCAATAGTTCATCTGCTCATTATCAAAGGGTTTGACGTAAGAAGAGCTGTGTTAGTTCAAGGTCTGCCTGTGTAGACCTGCATACAGTAGTGTGGGAAGAGATCTGAAACGCTTTAAGGGTACAGGCTGTGAACCCTTCACGCTCTCTCATGCTGAAAGGGTTTATGACCCTTCAGGAACTATGGACTCATGCAACGCATATATGTGTTTTCAAAAGGCAAGAGAGTGTGTTTCAGGCCTCTCGGGACTAGGCAACAGAAGCCTCTGGAAACCCAGAGACGCTTTGTTCGGAACTGAAGTGGGTGCTCTGAGTTTACATATGTTTTGATTGGAGATACGGCAGTTTGAAAGGCCATGCTCAAGGAAACACAAAAAAAGTCACGAGTCTAATTAGTGACCCCTCGGCAAACGGTGGTGAGCGTGCGGGGACTGGCCCGCGAAGACGAGTCGCACAGTGAAAACTAACATATAAAAAAAAGTGAGGAGGATAGACGTAATGTCCTCAAGGTGAGACTCCACCAGTCATCTTCATCAACACTTCTGCGCCTCTACTGGAGACATGGCGATGTAAGAGCCGTTCCTTAAAGGCTGATTGGTGCGGTTTTCTGGCGAATCCTCCACTTGGTTGCTCACTTGGGTATAAGCCGTTTCGTCCTTCGCCGTCTGTGCAGAACATGCAGAACCATTAGTGTGTGCATTGTTAAAATCACATAGATGTCAAAGTGAAATCATGTATCACATGGAGTACGTAGCTAAACATCTAATCTAAACACTGTGGAAGTGCATTATAATCAGCATGCAGGAAAAGCAATGGACATGATTTGCATGAACAGGAGATTATTCATATTCGTAGGAAAACGTTTAACTTAAACGGTCACTCGTAATGCTTAAATGGACTGAACACAATAATAACAAACAAGCAGACTTGAACAAAACGAAAGCAAAATGTGTGTATAAGGGAAAATGAAGACTTACAGCAAAAGAATGAAAAGCTTCAGTAAAATCAATACGTTTTACTTCATTCTGAATTGGAACAAAAAAAAGGGGAGGAAAATGTTACTAGAAATGAAAACATAACAGCATTATGCATCAGGTTTCAAGTAAAAATAAATTCTATGAAAAGAACTTTTGAACGTTAGTATATAAAATGTGCAAAACTATTCTTTCCCCACTCAACCATTCATTAAAAGGTCAGAACCCAGAACTGATAGTTACCGTTTACTGCAAAAAACTATTTCATAAAGTAATGCGTGCACTAGAGCACATGCAGGTGCCAGTGTTTGTATCAAAGCTAGGGTTAGTGTTGTCAAGGCGAGTCACTTTAAAGTTTGAGGGGATTTTAAGGGCTTTACTAGAAAATATTAACCGTTACTCTATTAATACTCTTCTGTGGAAATGTATCATTGACCTTTAAATGACATTTCTACTTTTAACTAGGCAAAGTAAAGCTCATACATTTTTTACCTTTCTCTGGCGGTTCCTGCAGACGAGGAAAATCAGGACTACAAGTAAAATGGCCCCCAGTCCCACAATGATGACTGGGAAGTTGGACACAAGTGTTACAATCAACAGAAGCGTCCTCATCTGGGCCGCAGATTCATCATCGATAGTTGCCGTCTAAAATTCAGCAAAAAAAACTAAAATTAACTTTCTGGGGAAAAAAAAAATTATTATATTTTGAAGGAAGCAAGGATAGCTTGAAAACTCACCTCGTTGACATACATGATGGGGAAAATTGTCTCGTTCAGGAATTTTGTTTTGCTGAAAAGAAAAAAAAAAAAAAAAAGGCTAATGAGAATTCCATTTTTTTCCACTCTGGGACATTCTTTAAGTTGTTCTTGGTCGACTTTACTCACGGGAAGCCAGAGACCCTCTTCAGTATGACATTGAGCTGAGCTCTCTTACAGGCACGAATGGGAACCCCTGTGGTCTGCAGAAAAAAGCGACGGGACAAATTACAATTGGAAGTAAAGCAATATTCACCACAATACAGTGTTTGCTCGTTTCCACCCAAAACAACATGTGGAGCATGATGAGTTCATCAAACATCAAATGAATGAGTACATTTTCCATTACGACATGCTGCAAAAACAACCGCTGGGATTCTAGGTAGAGTTAGTCAAGAACAGTTTCACTTGTGGTTATCTGAGTGATTCAGCTTATTTTTCCTGTCATGGTAAGGTTGGGTGTATACTCATTTCAGATTCTAAACCACAAGAGCCCTAACACTTCAGTACAGTCACTGTAAAACAGGAAAATCACAAAGCATCTGCACTGCTTACCGGGTTGATATCGAGGTATGTTTCGTGTTCTTCCTTGTTTGGGTTCATTCCGTCAATGGCTTTGATGTACTTCTCATCGGCTTGGTAGAAATGAGGGAATGACACAACAATAGGTGCACCTGTAAGATGAAGGGGACATGTTCTAGGATGAATACGCAATAATAACAACTGCTTTATCAGCTATTGCTTTATAATGACGGGTCATAAAGACCAATTAAACCATAGAAAGATTAGTAAAGTCATGTCAGGCCAGTAGTTCGCTTTTTTTCACAAAAAAATTAAATGTGCCATTTAAAATTTACAATAACATAACTCTATGACACTTCTAATGGCATACAAAATATTCTGAAAGAAAATAAGAGCTTAAATGAAATGAATAAAAGAGCTGTGGTGCTTTATATTTTTGTGGAAATAGTGATTCATTTTGTTCCAGGCTTCTTTAATAAATGGAAACTATAAAATAACTATATTCAATTGAAATAAAAGCTATTTTGTAACATCGTAAAAGTCTTCACTTCTCACTTTTGATCAACTTGTGTCTTAAAAGTATACATTTTCAAACAAAGAAATCTTGAACGATTACGTATTGCTCCAAATGCAAATGCTTACGTTTGTAAGTCATAAAGACATGCAAATGACCAACGGATGCAAAGCACCACAGGCCTCAGTGGAGCAGGTGACATCAGACTACATAATCTGCAGTTTTTGACATTTTCCATCATCTAAAATAACATCCCTGTGATATTTTCTGGGACTTTTTGTTTTTATGCATACTAAGAGAAAAGGAAACTTCCTCTTTTGTTGGCACATACTCAATGGCAAGACGAAAAAAACATGAACAGCCACAAAAAAAACACAAAATACTACTAGTAGGTGCTTAGACTTTGGTTAGTTAGGAGTGATATGTACTACCTCCCAGATCACATTCCTAAATAACACTCTTAATGAACTATAAAATGCAATGAAACTATTAATGAACAGTCATGAACCCTTCTAGGAATGATGACTAATCAAAGCATGTGTGAATTTCGACAGCGGTTTCCTATCATGAGCCCTCACATGATAAAAGAGAGAGTTTACATTAGTTCAATAATAATATTAGCCTAGTAGTTTATGGTGGAAACAATAGAGGCTGTGATAGCGTAATCTGTCAGAGGACACTTACAGTGAATCGCATGCTTGAGTCATAAAACTGCACTAAAAGTTATTCATTAAGCACTGAACCCTGATTTCCCTTTCGTAGTTCAAGAGTGTGCAAACAAAGGCAGACCAATTTAACTTGAACTCAGGTTACGAGGCCACCAATCAGTAACGGTAAACCCTGAAATTCAATACTATTTACACATGCTTTGGTTGAATGTCATTCTGGACCAACTATTCAGGGCACTGAAATCTTTAGCACACTTTAACTGTTTAACCTTGTTCAACAAATTAGCATTTTTAAGAAGTTTCCCCATGCAATTCAAAGAAACAGCTTCTTTCCTTGACATCCCACACCTTTTTCACTATAAAAACCACCACCGCGGCCTTGAAGCTACGGTGCCGTGCGACTCAAAACAGGCTTACCTTGGCGACAGACGCTGACTTTGAGGACTCCTTTTCCTAGACAATCCCCAGCTGGCACGCAGAAGCCAGCATTACTGGGGTTCTCATCTGGAGGAGCGAGTACATCTGAAGGAGGGGCAAAGCGGAAGGCAGGGATGCCCTTCACCTCTGTGTCATCCACGTAGCCCAAGTGAATGGATCTACATGTAAGAACAAGCGTAAGCAACCACGTACAAGTAACCAAGTGCCTTGTAAGTGTTCAAACATGTTACGTACCGGCACAGATCTGCAGCAAAGATGTAGAGGAGCTCTTTTCTGGACAGGAAGGTGTGGAAGACACTGCCATCGGTACCATTGATCATGTTGCTTTGGTTAGACGACCACCAGTTCATCTGACTGCAATTGAGAAAATGAATAGATGTAAAGATTGTTTTTGTTACAAGTTTTAATAAAAAAGGAAGGATTATTACGCATTTAATTCTCCATAATACTAGTCCAAAAATAGACAATGCATTTAGAAAGTTTGGAATAATGACATTTCAAAAGTCTCTTTTGCTTGCGAAGGCAGCGTTTATTTGAGTATGCATGTGTGTGTGTGTGTTTGCATATAATTATTCCATGAAGAAGAGATTTGAATTTGTATTTGTATTTATTGGTTTATGGGTCAATTGAAATTAGGATATGGGGTAACTGAGAAGCACAGGAGCTCTTTACTTGGACTTTATACTTTGATATTGACTTATCTATATCAGTGTGTTTAACCCAGTTTCCTAAGGTAGGAGAACAGACGCAAGAATTTTCACTATGTCAGCATGAAAATGCAGATTACGCAAACATTGAGGTACCTTATGCCATTCCACGTGTCAATCTTGCCGTAGTCCATGTAGTTCTTCTCTCCAGTGTGGAAGACAAATTCACCCTCATGGGTTCCATTTTTCTGTGGTTAGCACATAAATTGAATTTAACATAACGCTACAGCCGTTAGCATGTTTAGCCAAGTCACATATGGCTAAAGATGACTAGAAAGCCCTCAAAGAGTACAAAAATAGGTTGTTTGGCAGCCATGATATGAATGCAGAGTGAAAGACTAATGTTTTATTAACGTAAACTGCTTACTCTCTGGATCAAGGCACTGACATTATACCTACAATTGCACAAACTGCAGATATTTAATATCTGTCCTGAATCTAATACATATATAATCCCTGAAGAAGGTCTATAACCCATTAGAGTAAACCAGGCCACTGTGTCAAGCCTGACACACTGGTCAACATCTGCAGTCTATGACGAACAGGGTCATGATAACGTCGTTTGCTTATCCTGGTCTGATCCTATATGTGCTTTAAAGCTTGCTTGTGCTACTTTGTGTTGGATGCACAAATATATGACCCATTTAGGCTGCATTTATCTCCATTTAGACTGACTAAGGCAATGAATACGATGAAACTGCAGATTCTTACATTGTACATAAGGCCGAAATACTCATCCACTTCCGGTCTCATGGCGTGGAGTTTGGCCATCAGCGGATCTTTGAAACCCCACAGGACCTCATGAACTGTGCGATTCATAAACACTTCGATGCCCATGGATCCCATCCACATAGACACGGCAGTCCTCAGAAAGAAGGAGTAGGAGTTTAACTCGTTCATCACGGCCTGAAACAAGAGGGAAAGAATTCAGAGCAAACGCTTTGCATTTGGATCAAAGATAATCAGATTAACAAATGCTATGGCCAGACTAAATTTAAATGCAAAACGTATTGTTGCCAATGCACAACAAAACCCTTCTTACAATGAATGGAATGTTAACCGTTATCACACGGTCAACCTCAGGATCTCCTGATGACATGTTGCGCAGAAACACAAAGCTCTTGGGATTTGTGGCAAAGATTTTCGTCCCATTTTCAAGATAAGTGACATTTTCCCTGGGTCGATATTCCCTGATAATAAAAAGAATATTTACAATTACAATCAAGTCTGAATATATTTGAACAAAAATACTGTCAAATTTTACAACTTCAGCAAAACTGATCCTTCACAAATCATATTAATACGCTGGTTTGTTGCTCAATAAATACCTGTTATCAATGTTTTAATGCAGTTTTTTTCATCATAAAAAGAAACTGAAACAGAACTCTTTTCAATGCATCAAAAGTGTCACTTTTAACCGTATTCATCCTTCATGAATAAATGTATTAATTTCTTTAACAAACACATAATTTGCATGCAATAATAAGTTTACATGTGCATGATAAATATTTGACATTTAGTTTAAAGTGTGTAGGTGAACATTTCCTGTTTTCTATCTACTTAAAGTGAGTCATTTCTAGACTTGGGTGCCAAACTTGTAGTCAGTGACAACAGACAGTCTCGTTTAGAAAACAAAACACATCAGACGGCCCAGAATCAAGAAAATGAACATTGAATACTAAGTACATTTCAAGACTGGTAAATCATCACATATAAAGATGTGTAATCACCTGTAAGTGTATGGCCCTATTTGAGTGACTTTGGGCTTCTCCTTCCCAGCCAAAAACTCATCTGGGTTGGTAACATTGAAGAAGAAATACTGCATGTAAACAGGTGGCGGTGGATTTATCCAGCCCTCCAATACTCTACTGTTCTCACCCAGTGTGATCTCCTGTGAATGAAACAGAGTCAGAGGTCAAGAGAGAGCATCAAAGGACCAGAAAATTCTATGTCTGTTCAAAGAGGTTAAATTTAATGTTTAAGCAAAAAAAAACCTCCCTAATCAAATTTAGGGAAGAACAAACACAAAAGCTGAATGCTGACTGACGTTTTGACTGATTCGGAGTTATAGAAGAGGAAGAAAAACATCAAAATCAGCGATCCATGACACACGTTTCTCAGCCATTTGAATTTTCCATCAGAATGTAGGTTCAGCAGTCCCACTTCTCACTTCTTAAGTGTCGTGATTTGAACTCAGATGGAGGAACAAGGTTTATTTTGACACAAGACACTCATTTCAGAACAATGTCATTTGTGACTACATGTGAAAGCACAAAATTTTGTAGTAATAGACAAAACGTGGCTCCAAAGGGTGACTTGTGACAAACTTGTAACCACCAGAAGGTTTTACTCCAGAATACGGCCTTGAAGATAATGCTATCTAGAGTCCTCAAAGACTTCAACAGTGGAGCAGAGCAGATGCTTCAAAACAAACATCACGACCATCAGTGTCTCAAAGGTCCTTACAGGAAAGTGATTTGCTAGAATCTCTAGTTAAAGAATTACCTTACGCTGAAAAAAATAGCTTGTTTGTCAGTCATTCAAACATATAATCAGTGTCCTAATCTGAACACCACCAACTGGTCCATGACAAACTGTGCATTCATTTGACATCAGTATGATCCTGAGAAAAAAAATGAAGGTGTCTTTGTTCAAACAGGCCAAATAATTTAAGAGTACACCTGTCTTTTGAACAGAGTTTTTCTCACATGTAAGCTCTGAACGGGATCTCTGTCATTAAGAGTAACCCTGTGCTTTACCATAAAGTAAAGTACTAGAGCACTGAAGAAAATCTCTGGCTATTCAACTTGTTCAACCATGTGTGGCGAAATCAGACTAAACCTTTTCTTTAAAGTAAGATTATGTTGCGTCACACCCATTGACTCTCTCTTCTAATCTTTCATGGTTTCTCAGCAGCTTTGTCAGGGCATATTTTCTTTAACCCATACTAACAACAGTTGTTAATTATGCCTGCTCAAAAAAAGGATGATTTTGGTCTTGCATTTTAGCTTACAGACACCAATAAAAGTTTAATTGGCTAAATCTACCAGACCACACCTAAAGTCATTAAGATTTTTTTAATATAAGTTTTGACTCTCAAAGGCTCCATTTATTTGACTCAAAATGCTGTAAAGACATTAACATTGCGAGAAAAAAAATTATATATATATATTTTTTTTTTTTTCCTGCTATTATGCCGATTTATTATTGTTGTCATCAGTGGTTAAAAACTGTTACGCTTTTTAATATGTTTGTTGAACCCATTCAATTGTCAGGCTTCTTTGATGAAGTCCTGCATATATTTTAAATATATCTTGTGCAAAAAAATGAAATAAAAATATTGCTGAAACCAAAGTATGAATGAAAATGTACATGATTGCATTCTTTTTAGCTAATTAGTTTTCTTTCAGCTATTCAATGGAATATATTCGGAACATTAATAATTCTTTTAAAATGACTTCAAATCAAAAAGGATAAAACACCATCACAAAATCTACTGCATTAACCTCTACACACGCATGCTCAACAACCTTGAGCAGAGAGATCTTTGAAGGTCCTAATGGACATCAAACTATGTCAGAAAATGTTCAAAGCCTTGATCGAGCAACTACAGCCAAGGTAAGAAAAACAACAAATGTTTGTATTTAGATAGTGAGATCATCTGTCCTTTATGTGGAAGTACTTAACGTTACAAAATACCAGTAAAGCGGATACCAGAGCTGGTTTTCTGCTTATGAGGGTACCAGCAACTGGAAATGGTATTTTTATACATTACTGACTACGCTGTACCAAAGTGCTTACACTGCTAAGTGGTGCAGATTTTGGTGAATTAAATGTAAGCGTTAATACACAGCAAGCAGTGAATAAATTCATAAGCCTATGCCAAAGCCTGTATTTTAACTTGAGCTAAAAGCTGCAACGAAAGCAGCACGCAGAGGACGTATTAACTGTCAAAAAGAGATAAAACACTGAAGAAAAATGGCCTCAGAACTACACGGAGTCACAAACTCCTTAAACATGCCATCCATTCCACGCCCTACTCAAGACACACATCACCTGAGGGCTTGAAAAAGTTGTTTTGTCTAGAGAACTTAAGCCTGGCGGCTCAATGTGACATGTTTGAGTGCCAGAGATGAATAAATGTAAAAAGTGCACTGCTTTGGAGCAACTGTCAATAAAACGTACAACATCCAGCAAAGTTGACTTCATCCACAGACCACCGCAAACACCCACCCATGAACTCCGGGTTAAGGCAATCACTGTGCACTGAATACTACACTCGGTTAAAAATACTGAGGGTGGGGGTCAGAATTTCAAGTATTTTTCCAAGGAGAACCGGCTGAGACCCTCCCCCACAGCCATACATACAGCTCACCTCCCCCTGCCATATACATGCACTGTGAAGAACTGCCTTCCCGGTACATTAAAGAGAAATACACTCTTTTTTTGCAACGGAAAGCATTTGATTCGCGGACACAGACAGCACTGCTGCTGAGGTGGATTAGAGAGAGGGACTGGGGGAATAAAAGTGTTTTCCGCAATATGATAGGCTTCGTGGTCACAGACAGCGACCAGCCCACTTTAATCAGAGTTACTAACAAACCCACATTTACATCATGGTAATTTAATATCATGTTTTGACCACCTACACGCTAAAGAGGGGGCATTAAAGGGCCACAAAACCGGTTTTTATTCTACGTAACGTGAAATTGTGTAGTCTGGCTCTCACTGCGAGGAAGAACAGGAACTTGTGTCTCACGTACGGAACCAATAGAGAGATTATTATGATAGCATATAGACTTGTTTGTTGCATGATTTCGCAATGCTTACACTAGCAACTCCGCGTGATGCTCAGACAGCCTCGTGTAGGACAACATTAGCCCCGAATCACTTTAAAAGCCGGTCTTACAGCAGAACATAAGCTTTCAGTAGCATAAAACACTTCATAAACGACTTACCTTTTTTATCCGTTCTTGAATCATTGTTTGGAAGACTTGAGCCACCAGAAGGGCGATTCCCAAAATAAGCAAGTGAGCGCACACGATCCCGGTGGCGTAGATGGCACAAGATCTTCTAGTCATTTTTGATGTTTTAAATTGGCTTATCTACAGAAAAAAATAACAATAATAACACTAATCTTTCTATCTATCTCTTTTTCTCTCGTTCCGAACTTCTACTGGAGAACCTCCCGTTGTGTTTCCGTTTTTATCTGACAGTCTCGAAGGCAGAAACAGGGTGTCCCTATTCTCTCATTGGGAAGTCGGCGTTCAGGATCCCAATGATGTGCGATTAGCGGGAGTGTTTCTCGGATGCTGAGATAAGAGACTATCAGCTCTAACGGAGAGGAACGGAGATCTTGTCCTCCTCCCTTACTAGATTCAAATGAGCCAGTCATGCATGAGAAACACACTTTTTGGTGCGAGGGGCGTGTTAAACCTCCCTCGGAGCTGAGGTCACAATTTAAAGGGGTTTTCATAACGGATTTATGTGTGTGCCTGTCACAACGGCAAAGTAAATGTGCAGCACACTTCAAGTGTTACTATCCTGACGGAATTCATTGGCTGCGTTAAGAACAAAACAAATAAGTATTTTAACTAATAGCAAACACACAGAACGGCAGATATAATTTATGTTTCGTTGTTAATATGTCAAACTTCGTATCTAACGTTAGCCTGATCCCAAATACTCTTGCATTGCAGTTAATGTGTTAATACTATAAATTAAGTGCTTCATTTTGATATATATGTGAGGTTAAAATATACAAACTTTTTTATACAAACAATAACACTGCGCTTAGGAATCCACTGGAGCAGACGTTACAACTCAGCGGGATGGTTTTGTGTTTTTAAAAGACATCAGCCCTGAGACCGTTAGCTCTTAATCTGAGTTCCGCTATCTACTGTCGTGTCTCCTTAAATGACTCGTGAATGAACATGAATAATGGGCGGCTCGCGAGGTAAGGGATGATTGTCGCATCTCTTTTGTCCGAGGAACTGGTGATTCTATTGGATGACGTCTTCCCGGACCACCGGTCTAGGACTGCCCCCGGAGGACGGTGATTGGCCAAAGCCCCAGAAGTGCGATGCCGAATTTGATCGACTGATTTCGGGGCGGGGTTTATTTAAAGGGAGCCCTGAGCGCCGAAGCGCGCTGGAAATCTGCTGTTACTCGTATCCTGCACCCAGAGTGGGTATCTCACTACCACTGAAAATAAAGCTCCGTGTAAGATTTTCAAGCTGTTTTACACTGTCATAATTATTTATACATTTGGTTTTCGATAAGTTTGGGAATGTTTCACCTAGGCTACCCCTATAAATCTTATTTAATTTGCATTAAAAATGCTCTTGTTGATATTATGTTACAAAAATCAAATATAACTATGATATAACTTGCATTGGCTATTTCTTGAAATATACCACTGTCACTTCATGAGTCAGCATTACCCCTAGGAAATGGGTGTACTTTCCAGAGTTGCTGATATGAATTCATGCATCACTGGAGTAGTTTATTTCTAGAAGAAAACAAATGTGTGACTTAGGAAACTGAAATACCTGTTCTAACCCTTAAAATGGCTGGAAAATACCTCTGAGACAATTACTTTATTGCTGTACTTCACTATAACATGTAACAGATATCAGCACACCTCCGGGTCATTGGTCTTCTCACGGCAGGCTGCCATGTTGCTGATAAAAATACGAGAGAGACACTTGACATAGCATATAACAGGGACACTCTTCCAGTATTTTTCTCAGAACTTAGCCCCACTTGCAATTTTAAAAAGGTTCCAAAAGGTTGTTGTTGTTTTTTTTATTTGCTGTAAAGAACTACTTTGGCCCACTAAAGCACATTTTTTTCCCCCATGAATGTTAAATATTCTTCATAAAATCATAAGTGCCAATAAAGAAACTTTATTTTTAAGTGTGACCCTCCCCCACCCCCCATTCTCTCAAATGCCTGCATCCCCCGGGGTTAAACAAAGCTTTATTTTACAAATGTGACGATGGCCCTGTAGGACACATTTAAGCTTTTAGTGCTTAATATTATCATGCTAAAAATCTTCCTTAATGTAGTTAACCGGTTAATGAGTGTACTCCCCGGAAAGATGAATTTATTGTATGCCCAATTTGACAGTAAAACCACATCACACATCATAAAGTAACTATGGGACTGTGATATAGTAAAGCCATAAAACTTTATGAATCCACTTTAACCGTACTTACCCGTGAACTGTTGTGAACTTGCTGATAAAAGCAAAGTTAACTATGAGTTAAACTGAAGGAAAAACAGTTGTGCCAAACCTGATGTACTACTCGAAGTGGGTTAATGTGACTTTTATCAAAGCTCTCTTGGGGGGTTAAGGATGCTCAGGCCAGAAAGCATCTGTGAAAATAAGAGAAGTGAAAACAAACCACTATAAGCACCAGGTGGTAGAGAAGAAACATTGCTCTAACAAGACTGTATGCCTTCACAGAGTTTGTTTCAGTAAACTTTTATGAATGGATTATGTCCAGACAAATAGAACACATTTATTCACATTTATATAATGTATGTATCAACAATTTTATGGAAACATATAAATAAAAAAAGGTAATTGTGACAGTGTATCTCATAATTCAGACCTTTTTTGTCACAGTTCTGTTTCCAATAAAAAAATAAGGTAACTGCAACTTTTTTGTCTCACAAGACTTTATGTACTTTTAATGTTATTTTATATTTCATGAATGATTAGAATTGCTGTTGAATTGTTTAAAACTACTACAATTTTAAACATTTTTTTCTCAGTATGTAAGTTTTTTTTCCAAATTGTTTCAATTTCCTTTTTAATTTTTTTTATAACATCCCTAACTACAGATGTCCCCAAAACAGACAAAAACATTACTTCATTAATGAATTGCATGACTTTGAGACCAGAATGTACTAAAGATTTTTTTTCATGACCGTCTAAAGACTCCTGTGCATGTCGTGTGTCTCGATGACGCAAAACAGCTTTTCAGTAGCATCCTGTTGAGTACAGGAAAAGGAAGGGTTTGAGAGGGTTATGTAAACATTTGCGAATTCAACATCTTAAACTTTAAGTATTTATTTGTTTAGTGTTGTTTCGCTCTACACGTTTGAAAATTACCACACAATAAACTGGAAGAAAAAGAACAACAAATACATCACAAAAAGAACAACTGCCTTGGAGTTGAATGAACGTTTCCTTTTTCATTCAAGCTATTTTTTTTAGGCACGTTGACTTTACAAAATCTTTATCTATAACCACTTTAATAAAAGATATCAGCCTATTGAGCAGTAGCAAGCAAAGCCATTCCTTATCTGAACTATTTAACCAGACTGAATAAATAAATCACTAATTACCTGCAATGCTGCACTGTGATGTGAACAGGGCATCCACGTTTCATTACATCATAAATCTGGTTATAGAGTATTATTTTTTTGTCCACCTTGGCACTTTTTTTATACACTGCATGTTGCAATATTCATTGACATCTGTTTGTTGCAATGCAGTAAACTACATATATTTTTGATGCAATCATTCATTTTTAAAGGTGCTCTTTTTCTTAAAGCCACTTGTGGGAAAAGTTCAAAACATTTTTTGTTTAAGCTGAACTGTACAGATGCAAACTGCAAATAACACAACCATTCAAAAAATACAAAGGTCTTTTATATGAAGGTGGTTTTGAATATGTTCTGCCACGGTTATTAGCAGAACATAATTTTCCTACGTATATCCCCTTATGAAGATACAGAGCTTGTGATTGTTGGTCTGTTGACATGTCCTTTGGCACAACAGTGAGATCAGTCACGTTCTCTGTCTGCCACTCCTTTCACAAAGATGCATTTATATATTTCGCTGGGTGCTGCAATTCTGCATATGGAAAATGGCAGGATAAATTTAAACAACAGGAAGAAGGCAGGCAGTTAAATATGTTTAATGCCTCAGGAAGTAGATTTTAAAGCAGGGTGCTTGTAGTCTTGCTCTTGAACCTCCACATTGCTTTTTTTGTACATCTACCTGAATTGGCTTCACTTTATCTTTATAATGTTTTTGTGGATAAAGTGTTTTAAAGTGAACATCTCATATATTGTGTGAACAAAAACAGCTGAAATAACACAATCTCACAGCAATAAGTAACTATTATACATTTTCTTATTAATGTTTCAGACGATCTGCTTATGATTATGCTGAGAAGCGAATCCTCATGCTTACTTTTCCTAAAAATCATATGGTTTTGTACGATTCACATAAAAAAAATCATTCAGAGTTATAACCTCGTATGTGTGGAAGCTTGCCAAGGGATAAAAAAAAAAGTTATTGCAATTTGTTTTAACTTAGTTTTTTTCATACTCCTCGTTTTTCAGAAATGTAAGAATTAAATGTACAAATGTAAAATATAAACTCAAAATTGTGAAGATAACTCAGAAATGTGAGATAAGAAGTCATTTCCTTGTTATATATTTTTTCTTTTATGGCAAAAACAAAACATGTAACCTCAAAATTCAGAGAAGAAAGTCTAAATTGTGAGATACAAACTCAGAATATAAACAGAATTGCATGACACTGACTTTATATCACATTTTTTTCTCAATATGGTGGGGTGGAAATGGGTTTCTGTATTTTGGAATGACATGAACATGAGTGAACTATTTCTTTAACCAGTAACAGCGATGCCTGCATAATGTGACTAATTCAGTGTACAATTTTGCTTGATTGTGTTGTATAAAAAAGGACGCACTTTGTGCCATCCGATAAATGATGTATAAAAGGTAGAAAGTTGTCTGTAAATGAGACAACAGTCACCTGACAGCAGGACAGTCCTATAGAGCATAGAGAGTGTCGGAAAACTAAACAAATATAAAAACGGTGGTTCAACCAGTTCCTCCACCAATCTCCAATCTCGTTTTTATACATTATCTTTCTCAGTGATTTCATGGCTTGGTTGTTTTACTACAGCCACATAAAACACTATCTGAAGTCTCATCAGTCACTCTGGATTTTTCTTTGGGATACAGTGTGGAAATGCAGCTCTGTACAGGATGGTACAATGTGTTTGTTTCAGCTCCTAACAGGCTCTTGGCACCGTCGAGGACGGGCCGGTGCAGACTGTGGTTAAGGAATGACTGTGGGAGTAGTGAGAAGAGCCAGACCTTTTCAGGAGATGTGATTGATGTTGCCTCAGACCATTAAGTACTATGGGATGAAAAGAATGCTGAATTTATATTTGTGAGATTTTGTTCTGAAGCTCACCGAAGCTACAAATGGCCCCCTTTAAAAACACGGACTGAGAGTCTTTTTAGCTCGACACAAAAATGAAAACAGTATTTATTGATTGATTTTGTACAGAGGGAAATGTTGCGGTAAATTATTCCTCCTTATGTATAACATATCAATAAATTGGCAACGTGGACTTTCAAATATTGGCCAACAATTAGGTCTGTATTGTTCTTTGTTTAAGGAATAGTCAATCTCTCACGGCTGGAAGAGAAGTTACACAACTACAACAAACCATTGTTTAAACAGAAGGAATGATGGGATTTGTTGGGAGTGGATGTGGACTGACCACAGATGACTTGCTTGGAATAAAACTATCATGTTTTGCCTTACAGTATTTAGAAAAAAAAGTAATGCAAAGTCCTGTTTACGGTATCTGAATGCTCCCTAGAGGAGAGGTGCATGTTTCGGGAGGCTGACAGTCATTACAGTAATTTCGCTACCTTGAATCTCTGGAAAACTTACAAGTACATTTCTGGGAGGGCCTTTTGATTTTTACTATAAACAAAAAGATCATTTGTTTGTTCCCAAACTTAATGTTTCCTTTCTTTGTCTATGTGTCGACTGCCAACTTAACCTTCCCTAATGATTTGTGTTATCCTGTTGCTTTGTCCTTGAAAGTAATATGCCTCTATCTTCAGCTCAGCGTGTTCAGCCAAACTTTAGCCAAAAAGACAAGAAGAAATGTTTCTTAAGCACCAAATCAACACATTAGAATGAGATCACGTGACGCTTCGCCATTAAGAAATTATGTTCAAATATTTCTGCTCGAATGAATGCCCCCTGGTGAACACAACGATTCTTTTTTTCAAAAGCAGTAAAAAAAATGAAAAAATTAAACCCTATATGTCCCAGTGTGGTATCTATTCTACATCGGCTGTCCATTTAACACACAGAGCATCAAAGGGACCGTTCCTCCTTTGTGTGCTTTGTTTTAAAACTTACATAAGACATTTGTCTTTTGTGGGAAACTGGAGCCCCCCAGTTTCTGGCACATCACATGCTCTGGTAAATACTTCTCATAGGGTTTGGCTCTGAGGAAATTCCATTGCCCCTGCAGGGCGGCCCACTTCTACCTGTCTCAGCAGCAGAAGTGAACCCCGGGGAAAACGGCTCTATAAACAATTACCACCGTTCTTCTGTGTTTTCTGTTCGTCTAATTTCTCCTGAGTCTGTGCTAATGGAAGAAACCTCACACTCAGGGGAAAATTCTCATGTATAGTCAAATTCCCGCTCTTGCTGCTCCAGCATTTTATATTTAAAGACATTTTACATATTTGATTTTTGCAATACAAAACGGGGGCAATTTATTATTTAAATGTTTGCGTTCATGCAGACTCTTATTCTCATAAGACTGCATTTATTTTTCCATAAAACATGAAATATAATACAAATAACAGCAAACATTGTGAAATATATTTATTACAGTTTAAAAACACTGTTTGATATTGTAATAGATTTCACAATATGTTTATTCCTATGATGACTGAGTTGAATCAGGAGCCATTGCTGCTGCCTTCGGTGACACATGATCAGTGGCGGTTATAAGCACGGGCAGACCGGGCGGCCGCCCTGAGCGGCATTTTTTCTTGTCACGTGGGGGGCGGCA
>JAUCNO010000795.1:15000288-15024862 GCA_032353835.1 Enteromius viviparus | reverse complement strand
TAACGGTAATACCGTATACCGGGGTAAAATAGGGAGGCGGTTTGACGGTATCAAAATTTGGATACCGCCCAAGCCTATCCTGAACCTACCTGGCTGCGTTAAGTTTATTTTTAAAGACACATAGGCCCGGTTTCACAAACGGGGCTTAGTTTAAGCCAGGACTTTTTTAAGCCAAGCAACTTTTACAAAAATGCCATATAAATTATTACATCTGTGCATCTTAACACAGAACAATGACACTGACTGCTTTAAGATATGTCAGAGCAAGATTTTTTCATCCGAGACAGCTCAAACAAGCAATTTAGTCTGGGACTAGCTTAAGCCTTGTCTGTGAAACTGGGGGATAATGTAATATATACTTTTTATTTATATTTTATAAAATGTTATTTATTTCTTTGATGGCAAAACTGAATATTCAACAAGATCCTTCAAAAATCTTTGTAATATTCTGATTTCCTGGTCAAGTATCTGTGTGTATATTTACACATTATGTTTGTAGGGCTGGGCAATCTACGGCTCTGTGTAGTAACTGCCGCTCCAATTGGAAACAAGTGATGGAGATTAACTGATATTAGCTAATCAAAGAACCGGCGTTGTGCCGTAATTTGACTCCTTGCCGAACTATGACTCCCCTCAATGAAATCAAAAGTAATCCTAACCCCTCCCCCACACCTAACCCTAAACCTACCAATACTAGGGGAGTCATAATCTGGCAGGGGTCAAAATTCGGCACTACCCCGGCTTTACTGCCGAGATGCACATGAATATATTGTGCGATATATTGCCCAGGCCTAATTGTTTGTATTATAAGATAGATTTCTATTCTATTCCAAATTTGTATATAAACATGTCTATTAAGGTAACATATATATATTTGAAATTAAAATCTGTCCGGCGTTTCAGGATCTACAGATTGCTGAAATGTGTCTCACTCTCTCACACACACACTAAACTTCACTTTGACCTTGAACTCTTAACCAAAAATACAGCAGGATTTAGCAGATTTGTGGGTGGGTGGCTCAGTGTTTGGCAGGCAACCAAAATGTTTTGGCAACGTAAAACAGGATTGAAGTTGGTGTGTGGGAAAGCATGATATGCTCCGGTTTCAAACACTAATGGGTTCGTCTAGAAGCAGCTGTTTACTGTCATTACATCTTCTCATGAGTTGTTTACAATGTAAATATGTGTGTTTTGGCAGGATGTTTGGTGATGGTATGATTCCTCTTCCTCATATATATGGTGCCAGAATTAAAGGAGTGGAGGTCTTCTGTCCTCTAGACCCTCCTCCACCTTATGAAGCTGTTGCACCAAACCAAGCAGCACAGGTACTGATTTATACAGTTATTATATGCTATAGCATAATCATCTCTGTGATAAAAAAGGCAGTGCTCATTCACAATATTTGTTTCTAATAGCATTTCATCTGTTTGTGAATTAGACCCATATGAGCAAACATGGCGCGGTGTACTGGTCTACCAGGCTTACATTGGCAACAGCTCAATCAAACACAGTCCTTGTCTGCTCACTGACCCTCTGTATTTATATCAGGCCCAGAATACTGAGGTGCAAATGACTGATCTGACTGAGGTCCTGACAGAGACTGCAGAGGCAGAGACGCCCAGTGATGGTATGAACCACTTGCACGAGCAGCATTGCTAAACGGTGACATTTGACACTTACAGTTGTTTTTGCACATTAAACCGGGACAGGAGAAAGTATTTTAGAATAAAAGTAGAAAGCAAGCAAATAAATTCCCATAGGAAAATCTGGAATTAGAAAATGGAGCTTAGGCCTATGAAATGTGTCATTGACACGGCTTAAATGAACCTAGTGGCTTTGGTACTCTATATTTAATCAGGATGCTTACAGCATTTCACAGTACCCATCCAAAATCATGTCATCTGTGTATTAAAAGACATGTATTTTAGTGGTCCCTTCTGTGAGGGGTTTATTTTTCTTTTTATAGCTGTATGTATCCTTCATCACTTTCAAAGATAGCACAGTGCTGCATGTTTTTAATGATCCTTCACAAGTCACAATATTGCGGCCACTTGGCTAAATGTTTTGCATTCTTCTAATTTGCTACATATTTTTTCGTTATCAATTATACTATCACTAAAACAATTTAAAAAATGTTGAATTGAAAAAGTTATACTTGAATGAAAGACGAACTTTGAACTGATGTTTATGCAACCTTTTCATTTTAGATTTTTTAAAAACTCTGATAACTTGGTCATTTCCATGTATAGATCATACATTTTTAATAAATAAACAACTGTTCAGAAGTCTGGGCTCAGTTTTTTTACTCAGCAGAGATGCAAAAATGGACAAAAAGTGAAAGCAAAAATATTGATAATATTCCAAAAGATTTTTAATTTTAAATGAGTGCTTTACTTTGGAGTAAACAAAAAGCATTTCTTTTTCCACAAAACTATTTTCAACACTGATTCACTAAATTCAACTTTGCCGTCAAAGAAATGAAATACATTTTATTATTAAACTTTATTACAATAGGATTGGAGGCTTTGTTTTGAAAACTTTAAAGCATCATACTGACTCCAAATGTTAGTGTATATATAAACAGAAATATATGTTGTTTGTTTTGAAGTTACATGACGTAACATCTCTTAATTTAGACAGCATCTCTCAAGATGTTGCTGACTCTTGTTGACTATATAGAGTAGGCTTGTTCTTACTTTACTTAACTTTACTTGTTAATATTCTTACCAGAACAATCAGCTGCAGGGGTGCTGCGAGGCATTCTGTGAGCAGTGTGAAACAAGCATTTACCCGGGATTTAGCTTGACCCAGGGTTAACTCATTTCATATGTGAGAAGCCCTTAAAGGTTAACATGCGTCTGTCATTTGTTGGCATGTTATTCAGACAGGTGCCTTCAGACGGCCATATTGAGCCCCACACCCCCGGCACAGTCCAGACAGCCTCACAGCAGAAAACCTCACAAACCTCGCCTCCGCCGGTCCAGCAGCGACCCTGTCCTGCTAGACCTGACCACAAAAGGTAGGGGTGTAATTCTGAAATGGTCCTCTATTTCGGTTGTGGCAGTCTACAGTTAGATGATTTTGTATAATGACCCCTAAACTGTATATTGGTCGTCAAAGACAAATCCAATTAAATCGGACTATATTTACTGGTTCCATGTGTTTTTGGCAGATTTGTCTCATTTCAAGCCTAAATGTATATAAAATGAATGTGGTTTCTATAAAAGGTCAAAGCACAGACACTGACACAGTTCTTTATAATTAGTTTATGAACGCTGGCTTCTCTCTGATGACAGATGGAGGTTTCTTTTACTTGGTGTGTGTGTGTCCAGATCAGAGGACTTGGTCTGATACGTATAGAGAAGCCATAGCTGTCAGGGGTTACTTTAAGCCCACTTTAAATATAGGACTCTCTGTCTCTGTGTTGCTTATGGGGGTCAGCAGAGAGCGATTATTCTTAAATTCTCAATTGGTAGTATTTTGTACTGAATTATTACTCAATATGTCTTAACTTGTTTATTTTTATTCAGCAATAATAACTATAACAGTTGTTGATGTTGTTATTGTCATATTTAAATATATAATTATTATTAACGTGCAGCCCGATAAACAGCAGTTTTAACTTAGATTACAGCTTTTAGTAGAAGTTGTGAAGTTGTAGATGTAGCCCCATGTATGTATGTCATTTTAACGAGTGTATATAATTTGACAAATATTTGTCAAAAACACAGAGAGCTAAATTGTTTTGGATTGGTTTCTCTGTCTCTTTCAGTAATGAGCTGTGAAGTATCTACACAGACGGAATTAGGTCCTGGTTCGGCTCCTGCTCCAGGTTCAGTGACTGTAACAGAGCATGGGGCGGTTACGCTACGACCGGGCCGTGGCAAACGGAAGCCTCGTCCCAACTCTTTGGTGGACTACAAGAGCTATAGAGACACAAAACTGCTGGTGGCCCGGTTTCTAGAGCAGTCCTCCTGCAGCTTGACTCCTGAGGTACAGGAGCTGGTCAACAGCATCAAAACTGTGCTGCGCTCCGATGAGGAACACATGGAGGAGGCTGTTCGCTGCGCCAGCTTCATTGACCAGGCAAGATGCACGCCAAGTTACCTAGGAATCAAAACACATGGAGCTTTGGTGCTCAAGGAACAATTCGAGGTTGAATCCAACATGTTTTTTGTTGAGTATCATATTAGATACACTAGGCTTTAATAGCTCATATACAGTATGATATATAGGATGATTTGGAGCCTATACTGTATACTAAGACACCAAATAAACCCTTTGTTCATTCTGGGAGCACACATATACACAAATATACCAACGTACAAACGGCATGTTACGGTTGAACTACTTATAGCAGATGGACTACTCTGATGATGTATTTCAAACTTTTCTGGACCTTGACCGTGTCATTTACTTGGTTAGTTACTAGTCACAAGCTTTCCAGTTTTCATGTTAAATATCTTAAATTGTGTTCTGAAGACAAACGCAGCTTTTACGGGTTTGGAGCAACATGAGGATACATGATTAATGACAATTTTCGCTTTTGGGGTGGAGCAAACCTTTAACTTTATTAAGAGGCTCAAAGCAAAAGTATGCAATTTGGTGCGGTTGCTGATATTTCTATAGTAAAAAAGAACAAAATTCTTTTAACTTGAACTTTATCAATGATGTAGCAGACCACTAGAATAAAATGCATAGAAATTGTAGCTGCCAGTCTGTATCTACCAACAATATAGCTTAGTAAGATAATATTTAAATGCTTATTTATACATAACAAAATGCAATGTAGTCCAGCGAGGGACAGATAAACTTTTCTCAAAAGCCTAATAAGCCTCAAAAGCCCAGTAAGTGCTCCTCCTGAAGAATTACGTACTTGTAATATAAATTTTCTTCATAAAACGAAATATTTTTTTTGATAAGACAACCATAATATTGAAAGAGTCGTTAGCTTGAAATCTCATTCAGAAAATAGAAGACATGAAGTAGATTATGTACAAAATGTAATATCCCGTTTGTCCGGATTGCATTTTTTTTGTTCCAATAATTCCCTGACAGGGCATTTTGGTTGATGTTTTTAGGCTATTACGGTTTCAGAGGATGCACCAGCACAGTCCACCCTCCGCAGGCAGACACAGATGGCACTGACCTCCAACACACTGCCGCTGCGCAAACAGCCGGGTATCCTGCACCTGCGCAGCTGTGGAGACCTCAGCTCCTTCACATGGGCACAGCTGGAGGCCGGCCCGGAGCGCAGGACAGGTCCCCATTCTCGAACTCACTCCAGGATGGGCTCTCGGGCTGGATCCCGTCGCATGGAGCAGGAACGTCCACACAGCCTTATAGGAGTCTTCAGAGAAACGGTCATCTGACTGAGACATCAGGTGAAGGTTATAGTGAACATCACAACATGAAGGAAGCTAAGCTTTGTATACAGTACAGATGATTGCAATTTATTTTTAAAACATCTGGTTTTGTCACCAGTGTGTATATTGAATGTTATTCATTTTAAATTTTTTCAGTTGATGTTTCTTTTAATTTTTTTTCACATTATGCATTATGATAAAACACTGGAAAAAAACATTTCTTATTTAAAAATTATTTTAACCCTACAAATTGACTATAAAAAATACATATTAATAACCATTAATAACATGCTATGGCTTTATTTATCTTATGTGATGTGGAGAATGACCCAGTGCTGATTAAATCAGCATATTGTAAAGAGGGATGAATATGTGACTTTTTTATTTTTATTTGACCATTCTGAACAAATGTATTATTTCTACCAAGATGTCCTTCAGAGGTGTGTGGTGCATTATTACTGGATTTAAAGAGGCTCATCTGCATTTTGTGGGTGAAGCCTACCACCCATTTCTCCACGATTAAATATGATCTTTAAAGCATCTGTTGTCTGGGATTTTTATTTAATAATTAGTGTAGGATGTATAGTATTTCAAAAAACTTTAATGAAAAAACACCTTTTAAATACTTGGACAGATTTAAAAAGATATATATATATATATATATTTTTTTTTTTTATATTTGTTATATATTCATATTTTATATTGATAATGGGTAATGTTACTTGAGCACCAAATCAGTATGTTCTCTGAAGGATCATGTGACACTGAAAACGAGTAACGACTGCTGCAAATACAGCTTGGCCATCTCTGCAATAAATTATATTTCAAAAAAATACATTAGAATAGAAAAAAAAAGTTTCACTGTATTTTTGATTTCTCTCAAAAACATGACATCAAGAGATTAAAGAGACACTGTGGTTGCATCTGCTCTCAGTAGTTTGTTTAATGTTGTAAATACTGTTACAAACATTCCTGCTATGGTAAAGGAATGTGTCTAAATAGTTCAATCACAGAAAAGCTAGCAAATAAATAAACATTGCTGTTGCTTTACAGAAAGTGTGTTTTTACTTTTAGACATTGACAAACATATAATTGTAATTACATTCAGAGCAAGTGCATTAAGTACTAATCGAACCCACAGCTTCTTTCCTACTTCAGTACAAAGCACGGACCCCGCTGAGGCTTTGTGTTCTACAAAGAGTCTCCAGAGGGGAATCTGTTGAACCCGTGCTGTACCCTTCACATCCTGCGTTACACATGTACATTGATATTTCATTCCTGGTGTCATTTCACGGTAAGCCACTTGATTTGTTTCTCCGATAATTAATATTTCAATCCATCACTGCTTTAAAGCTTGCACATTATTGTGAACCGGATACAGCATGTCCTGTACTGTATGTTTAGTGCAGAAGTCTGGGACACGGAAGGTACTTTGAGGTTGAGGGTTGATGCATTAACTTTTACAGCGCTAAAACGGAACCGTCTTAACCAGTTATGCTGACTAGCAGTGCGTTATCTAGGTCCCTCTTTCGTTTCAGTATAAAAATGCGCAACATCTTTTATAATAAATAGTTCCATGGTGGCAGCGGACAATATACATTATGGCAAAAATGACGAGCCGGCCCATGGATAGCAATGATGTGATGCCTCCTTAAAGTAATATTTGGTCCCAAAAATGAAAAATTGCTCAAAATATTCTTCCCCCTCAGGCCATCCAGGATGTAGTTGAGTTTTTCTTCATTAGAGCAGATTCTGAGAAATTTAGCTTTACTTCATTTGCTCACCTATGGATCCTCTGCAGTGAATGGGTGCCGTCAGAATGAGAGTCCAGACAGCTGATAAAAACATCTCAATAATGTAATCCACACTACCACAGTCCATAAACGAACATCTTCTAACATTAAAGGCTTTGTCATCTGAATCAGGAGAGAAATATGCACAGATCAAGCACTATTTCCAAGCCGTTAAGAGGATAGCAGTGAATTTTTTCGCTTTAATATTGAGTTTGGACTTGTATTTTGGTTACAGTAAAGGTCGTTTCACTTCACGAGACATAAACTGACTGACTGGATGGATTTGGATTATCTGTAAATTGTTGCGATATTTTTTTTTTTTATCAGCTTTTTAGACACTGATGGCACCCATTCACTGCAGAGCATCCACTTGTCAGCAAGTAATATAAATTTCTCTAGATCTGGTCTCACTTGCATCTTGGATGGCCTCGCAGTGAGCCACTTCCGCCACGTTTAAATGTTTGGGTGAACTACTACTTAAAAACAAATATGAAACATTGGTGTCAAAGACTTTTGCACAATTTAACTTTGTTATTGTACACATGGTATATATTCATTGGATATACTGTATATATTATGCTATATGTAAATAAATATAATATAATATAATACATATGAAAGTGTCTAGCTGGTTTTATTTTATAATGAAGTCATTTGTAATCACACGTCACACCCACTACAAGAATAAATAGCAATGCATACAAAAAGACCATGCTTCACATAAAGCAAAAAACAATGAAACATGAGGCCCTTCCTGTGTGTTAATGACTTTTGATTCCATTAGTAACAGAATACTGTGATAATGAGGTCAGACTGTCGTTTAAGGGGTGAAATGCACGTTTCAAGCAATACATTTTCTTACCATTCGAAAGATTACAAGGAGTTTGCTAATGCCTTAAAAAGCCATATTGCCATCAAATACAGTCATTGTACAGCAGTACAATTCATCACAATATTTCTAGTATTAATACAGATTCAACACTGTAGTAATGTCAGTTTATTGTGATGTAATCTACATTTTATTATTCATTTGTTGGCAAAATGGGGGTAAGTGGTCAATAATTTATAGCAATAAGTTTCTTGTAAGACATTTTATAGACTGGCTGTTTTTTCTTTTCTTCAGATGCAAAATCACATATATAGTGATATTAACCAGACTGCAGAAAGTCTCTAATAAGTAATGATGGAGATGTGCCAAAGCATGCTGATGGACAAACACCAGTCAGTTCTTGCACAGAATAGTACTGTTTGTCTGAGAGTCTCTGGAAACACAGTCGGTTTTGAATCAGTTCATGTAGTATTGAACTAGCATACAAATCCAGCTCAAAGCTTTTCTGACTGAATACAGTTCTGTTAAGACACATTCTGTTCTTGAGTGAAAAAACAGAGTGAAAAAGTAGCACACATGAATTAAACATTTAGTTGATAAAAAAAAAAAGAAGAAAAAAAAAAAGGCTGTAATGACTTGACTTCATAATAAGGTAAAAAAAAAAGATAAATGAGATCTCAGAATGTTCTGCGAATCCACCCTGAAAATGTCAACACAAGATTTATATCATCTTAAAAGTTTCTTCACACAATGTTTTTCAAGTATAAATGTTCAAAGGAAAATGCTACCAATATAAGCATATTTAATTTGCAATATTATTTCATATACAGATGTTCGTTTAAGACAAAAAGGAAGGTTTTCTGTGCATAAAAATAAGGAATGCAGTCATTTACAACAAATAAAAATATTGCACATCAATAACAAAAACACAAAAAAACAGTAAAACACAACAAAATGGTTAATTTTTAGGATGCTTTCTCTTCCGACGACCTGACTAATGTGTGTTTATTTCAAGAGGTTCATTTGTTTATGTCCAGAATGTCTCCATCAGTGTTTCATTCAAAAAATGTCAATTATTCTAAGAAACTCAGAAAGAACCCCTATATATCCCTCAAACACTTTTTTTTTTTCCCTCCAAAATATGGCATCATCATTCTGTAAGGCATTTCATCCACAATTTCTATGTGCTCTACTATACATACAGTATACTCCAGGATGAGCACAACAAAAAAAAGTCATCACCACTTTAATAGAAACTGTTTAACAAAACCCTTTTTTTTTTTTTTAAGGACCCTTCCTTAAAACACAGGGTGTAGAATTGTAATTCAAATTTGAATAAAAGCAAATAGAACAACAAATGACAGTAAATTGGTCTATTTTCAGAAACATTCAATAATATTAATAAGACCACCCATATAAAACTTTTATATATTTAATAAATTAATTGTAATTTTATGGACCATAATTAAACTTAACTGCATTAACACTTAATTTCCCAGAATGCTTCAATTTACTCATTATTTTATCCAATCAAAATATGGCAATAGTAAAAGGCATTTTTGATTTTGTTTAGTATGAAGACAACAAAACACAACTGTTACTCATCTAAAATCAAATCATACTAATGCTGTTAAATAATTAATCGCATCCACAATGAAAGTTTTAGTGTACATGATATATGTATGTGTACTGAGTATATTTATCATGTATATATATATAAATGAACACACATACAGTATACATTTGAAAATATTTATGTATATACATTTATATAGTTGTAAATGTATTTTTTATATTTTTTTTTGCGAGAGAATGCAGAGTTTTGCGAGATGCAAATATCTTTGCAAGAGAACTTAAAAGATTTTCCTTCCACCCTAAATGTTTTGTACGCACCCCGCATGTCCCTTAAGGGGCTCCGTACATATTTAATATATAAACATAACATATAATTTTTTTTAAATATATTTGAAACTAAAAATATATACATGCATGTGTTTTTATTTATATACATAATAAATATACTCTGTGCACACACATATATTATGTAAACAAAAACTTTTATTTAGGATGCGATCAATCGTTTGACAGCACTAAAAAAAAAACATTTTACATATCAGGAAATATAGACCTATTGAATATCTTTGAATGTCATTCAAATTCCAATTCAACATCCTGTGGGTTTTGACTAATTAAGTAAGTTACGAATTGAATTTTTCGTAATTTAGCCATTTTCACCATATTCCTCAGACTAACAGTTGCTCTTCACCTTAAAGTCGACTCTAAAACACTTAACGGCTGCCAAGCTTGAATAAATAACATCATGAAAGTATGATAAGGCAAACTCCTTTTCATTTTGTACACCTAACAATCTCACAGGTGTAGTTTTTGTCACCCAGGTATATCGTTTCCATAGCTATTTTGAAGGACACCACTTCTGTGAAATATTTCTCACTCTCTCTCTGCTTCCTTTGACGAGGCGGGGAGAGGAATAACACAGCACAGCATACTCACTCAAAGCAACAGAAAAGAAGAGATGAAGAGCTCAGGGGAGGCAGTGAAGAGAAACCGAAGCATCATGGAAAGCCATGTGGAGCAGAGCTTCAGTCGATTCAGTCACACAGTCACCAGTCCACAGGGCTGACAGTTTCACATCAAGATTAAGGTTATATCTGGTGACAGCAGGGCAGGAGGCTTGAGAGAGCGTTGTAGCTTCAGATGTAAACTGGTTGCTCCTGGGCTGTTAACAAACGGTACATGGCAGCCGGCATAGTCTTCATGTGAATCTGATCGGCAAAACAAGATCAACAAGTTCAGCTACACACACAAAAAAAGCACTTAAACTAAACATATATCTTAGTATTATATAACATGTATAGAATTATATAAACTTCATTTTGATTTGTTTCTCTAAAGAAAAAAAGGCAATCATTTTATGTGTCTTGATTTAAGAATTTCTAGATATTTTGGCTGTAAACAAGACAGAAATAATCTAAACTAGAAAGACACGAATCAGTTATAAAACAGCATATTTCGTTTTTAGGAATATTCTAGGTTCAATGCAAGTTAAGCTCTAGCTTTTGTGGCAGAACATTGATTACAAAAAGGAAGATCTGGAAGATTTAAAAGCAAAAATGTAAAGTTTATTATTTTGTAAAATCACTTGTATGTTTTTTGTCTGTATAAACATGTATTTTCTAAGCTGTAAAGTCATTAGTCACACAGAAAAGGAAGATTAAGTGATTGTTTTTACACTAAAATCATGTTATAGTTTTTTTTTTCTGGCTGTACTACAGAAATAATGAGTATTGTTATGGACTGTAAAAAGCAGGAATGGGTTTTAAAAAAAGCCAAATGGATGAACTATTGGCCACAAATGCCATGGACTTAGCTTAAATCGTGCTAGGAACATTTCTTTAGTTCATTTTTGGACATGTTTGTGGATCATGTTCATAGTTAGTAATAAAACTACTTTATTCCCACTGACATTGGTTGATTTACAGTCATTGCAAAATGACTTCCAAGAAAAGTGCTTTTGAAGGCACTCTTGATAGGCTGTGATCTACAGAAAACAGCTAAACAGGGTGCCAAGTTTTCATAGTTTCATGAGCATAATTTAAATAAATGGACTCATTACCTCATTGGAGAAATAGTGATGTGAAAAATATTGTGTTGTTAGGTAGGTGTGGTACCATGGATCTCAGACGTACCTCACCAACTGCATTTGACAGGATGTGTACAATCTTCTCGTGAGGGGTGGCCACTACACTCTGGCTATTGATTTCAATGATCCGGTGGCCGACTCGTACCCCACCGCGCTCTGCTATCCCTCCTCTCATCAGACTGCAGATCTGGAGGGTGCAAATCACAGCTCTATTAAAATTACATATGGTATATAATAGTGCTGTCAAAGGATTAATTGCAAGTATTTCAAAATAAAAGTTTTTATTTACATTTGTGTGTACTGTGTACATTTTTTTATTAATATATATAAATACACAAAAATGCAGTATATTTAAAAAAAGTATATATATATATTCACACCTATAAATATGTCATATATATATATAAACGTAAAATTTTTCTTAAACATGTACATGCATGGGTGTGTATTTATACATGTACGAACACATATAGTATGTAAACATATTTATTCTGCATGCAGTTCATCGTTTGACAGCACTAAGTTATAAAAATAATATATATTTATAACTGTATCATTATATATTACTACAATATATAATGATAATTGCAATAGTTTTTATATTTATCAACATTTTCCTAAAATTTGTCCATATAGTTTTTATTCATTTCATTATAATTTTAGATTTAGTTATTTTAGTAAATTAAGTTAAACTACAAGAAAGTGAGAAATATTAATTCAACACTCAAATTAAAATATGTTTATTATATTTTAATATGTTATAGTTATCTATTAAAGTTACAGTTTTTTAGATCATTCAAAGTCAGTTACTATTAAAAAAATGTACTTACAAACCTTCATACCATTATGGTATTAAAATTCTTTTAAACTACAAGTGATTTTAGGGATCATAACAACATAAGTTAAAGTATAAAAACAAAAAGATAATTTTTCAGATCTGTAAAGATTTTAACAATAACTAAAACTTTAAATGAAGCAAATACTATAATAAAAAAACTTAGCCATCCTCTCAATTCATGTTTTATCCTTCTCGCTTCAGGTCATAGATACAAACAGGTATCCCACAAACAAAAAAAGCTTTGTACCCTTCGCCATTAGAGTGCTGACAAGAGTATATTTGCATGTGCATGGTTTTGATTTTGTTTATTTTTAGTCTGTGAAAGTGAAGGTAAATGTAATATAATTAAATATAATTCATTTTTCAAAATACCCACAATGCCATTCTGCACACTAAATCCCAGCTGATATCTCAGGTCTGGTCTTCTGATGAGAACAGTGGTCACAGGCGGGCATCTCACAATGTTAAGCTTTATTCTGGATTGGTTCTTCAGTCCCTAGAAGATGGGAGCATTGTTTTATATGCAATAAATTAAATGTAAAAGAATTGGTTACCAAAAAAAAATCCATTCTGCACCTTGATAATACTCTGGCAGGTAGAGAGAGGTAACCCCACCAGGCTGGTGCCATTGATGGACATAATCTGGTCCCCTATGTTCAGTCTGCCAGACTTCTCAGCGGGGCCGCCGTGCATCATGTTTGCTATAATCACGGTGGGCAGGATAGAGCCCCAGCCCGACTCCACAATCACCAACCCAAGAATCTCTCCCTTCTGCTTCTCTATGTAAACCTGTAGAGTACACACACAAACACACACAACACTTTCCTCACTGCTAAATCCCCAATTAGTCAACATTACTGATAAATCGGACATTATCAAGGCGTCTATTTCCACCAGGCCTGGGCTGTCCACTTACATCTTTGCAGTTCTCAGACTTGGAAAAGTGAATGAGGTCATCGTTGTACATGTCCTGTGTGTTAAGGAGGTCGCTGTACTCTTTCTGGCTCAGATCCTCTGGGTTAATGCCATTGGCACGCAGGAACTCTTGGTACGCCACACTGAAAGCCTGGCCGATGGACTGAGCTATGAGCTGAGCCTGAGCACAAAAATCAAAACTAGCATTATATTCCATAACTAACATATTACGCATGCTTACAATTTGATTTATATAACCATTTTTAGAAGAAAGCACTTTTTTTTTTTAAAGATAACAGCTACACACAAGGGTCAAGAGACGACAAGGGAAGCGATCCTCAGGACAGCAGCATACATGCCTTTTTGCCCTCATGTCACTGTTGTGTGCTGTGCTGTGACATACGCTGTGACATATACAGGCTCTTTAAATTCAAACAGCCTCTGCAGCTGAACAGAGTAAAGGTCACTTCCCGTCTACTGATTCAACCCACGCAGCAAGACGCCCAAGAACACCATCTGGATAAATGCTATTAGAGGTCACCACAATGCCCAGTAACTGCAATACTGAACATGCTGGGAAACAATGTGAGGAGACAGAGAAAAATTAGGCCAATATGGAGGATTAAATGTGGAAAAAGCATAAAGGGCTTTGTGTTGTGGTTGAACGTCTCCTGACCGTGGTCAAAATGCTGAAATAAATGGCCTAGACTGGCTAATTACTTTCATAAACTGCCACAACAGCATTATGGGAAAGTGTGTAAATCTGTTGGATCGTTTTACAGTGCTGGAGCAATAAATTGAAGCTGCGTCTCTGACAGACTCCTTTAGCAGGAGCTTGATAAGGTCACACTCACATCTTCAGACTCGAACACGTGACAGATCATCTTGTATTGGCGCTTCTCGTCCTGAGCTGGGTCAGAGGCTTCCATGTTCTCCTGAGAGTCGGAGCGAGGCATTCTCCTCCGGGCCATCAACACCACAATGTTCCCAATGTCAGCGATGTAGGAGATGGTCCTTAAAGGGTGGTCCATCATGGTCTCCTACGAATCAGGAGAAGATTGTCACGGTCAGAAAAACTCTCCACGCTCAATCCATTTCTACACTACAACATTTTTTCTTTAAGTCTGAATATTGTTTTTCAGTAAAGAAACAACCTAAATTAAGACTAAATACTAAGACTAATAGTTTTTTTTTTAACTGAACCTAAACAAAATGTAGCCGTTTGTTTTATACCACTGTTTAAAAGTTTAGGGTCTAAGGCTAAATATATTTGATAAAAAAGTACAGTAAAATATTAGAATGTTTTGTTTTTAAGAGATGTTTTTCCAATTTCAAAATTTGAAATTTATTCCGATGATGTCATGTGATTTTAACAGGATTCTTTGATAAACAGAAAGTTCAAATTTTCATTTTAACTTAACTGTTTCCTCATGGAATGACATGCCTTTTCAATTTCAAAAAGACCCTCTAACATTATTGTTGTCTTTTCTTCTTGTATTGTATCTAATTTTAATTTATTATAAAAAAAGCAAAAAAAATAAAATAAATAAATTCTACATATACTGCATTAAATAAATGAAGTCTTGTCATTTCACTAACATTATATTGCACTTTTATTGGCTTTAATTGCTTCTCTGTCCTCATTTGTCACTTTGGATAAAGGTGCCTGTTAACTGACTAAACATAAATGATTAAGAAAAATGAGGCTTCTCTTGACCTCTTTAAGACATAGATATTCGGTCCAGACACATCCTGGTTGTGCTCTGCACTTGTATTTTGTATAGTTTTGATCAAATGTAAAAAGTGAGAGCTTTTACTCGGATTGCCACAGTTACTGGGTGAAACCAAAATGATGTTAATAGGTGATGAAGTACCTGTGAGTCTGCATTCAGCACTTTGATTCTCTGAGTGGAGATGAATAGGTCCACCTCCGTCATGGGCTGGGCTTCACCTTCTGGAGCCTGAAGACAGAAAACCACATAAATATCAGTGACAGAGTGAAAGAAAAACAGAAAGAAAGAGAGAGTGCTGACGAGGCCCAGAGATGCCACGAAGGAGCGTGCAAGCAACTTTACATCTGGCATCGTCAAAATGTATAATATTCAAATTCTTTTCCACTCTCTCCTTCATTGTGTAACTCTGATAACCTGTGTTTTTCATTTAAAGCCAGCTAGTTTTGCAAGTCAGCATGGGGTTAGTATGGTTAGTTTTGTTCTTCATTTGAAGAGTTTCAGTTTGAAGTGAGTGAGAGAGAAACTGAGAGAGAAACTGAGAGAGTTTTCCATCAAGTGCAGCACAGGCCGAATAAAAAAAGATCAAGAGAAGAGCAAAACATGCTGTGCCAGATAAACACCTGGAAAAACAGTCACAAACACAGCACAGAACCTCAGAAAGAAAAAATACAGCATACAAAAAAGAAGAAAGTAAAGATCACTTGCATTTTCTGTATCCAGCAAACTAGACTTTCCTGACATCAAATTTCACGACTTCCCCATGTAAGACCTGATGGTACAATGTTTGGTGTGGGATGAACAATGGCTAACAGACTGTGCGGACAGATACAGGTACATGACTCGTTGCTGGATTCAGAAAAATGGCAGAGGGACAGGAAATATGAAAACACAGAAGTGCTGAAACCAGGCAAAAAGAGAAGACGAAGAACAAAAATAAAAACAAAGCACCAAACCCATGAGCAATTACTGCACCTTCTTCCTGTTTTTGGCTAATTTCTGGGCCGTCTGCTTAGCATGGAACAAACAGAGACAGGAACATTGTTAGATAAAGCAGAGCTCTGCAAGACCAATCACATTTGGGGAATCTTTCTGCTCAATAAGACTCGTCTGAAAAGTGACTTATGAGATATTTATTGGAGTAGGGTGACTAGAATGGATCCAGATGACACCAAGCCAAGCTTACTAGGCACCACCCTGCTACAATATGTTGTCTTTGGTTTCATTTCGTGGTAATTTGTGCCATCATCCACCAGGTGGCCCATTTGCACTTTTAAAATCATGGTTTTATATTACAGACATTCTTCCAGAAAACATCAACTATACAATGCACAGATGAGCTCTGCTGCAAATTAGATTAAGAGCAAGTTCAAACTTGCCAGCAGGCTGTGATAATGCATCGAACTGGCCATCTAAGGAAGATCTACATCATGGCAGCTGAGGCACGGCGTATTGATTCATACAGCCTTATATACTGCATTAAAACTGACAGTCTACTAAAAACACCTTCAATTTGAGCTTATGACTATGTATGGGACAAGGTACAGTCTCTCACCCATGCAGATAAGGGGTGTGACCCATTTAAACAAGGAATTCATAACATATGATCATTTTTAATTGAGATAACACACAGAGAATAAAACATGGTGGTACTTGTATAACCAATATGCATCTGCTGAACAATTCTAAAAGAGTTTTTCTATCAAAAAACAAGGTAAAACTGTTGGTAAAGAACTCATGCCTTTTCTCATTCTTTGCTCACAAGATCACGAATGCATTTTTTAGGTTAAGTCATTAAAAATGTGAGAACATCTCTGCCTTTTAAGCAAACCCACTAAATCAGGCAGTCTACAACATCACCGCATATTGACTGTTATTCTGTAAATATTACATAAAGCTTCACACTATTTGACAAAAAAATCATTTAAGGAACCTTTTAACTAATTGCTAAGAAGATTGTACCATTTGATAATTTGTAAACCAGAACATAGGGATGCTGTATTATTTATTACTTCAATCAATTTTGGATTTATACTGTGTAAGCTGGTAATGGATATTAAAATGTGCAGCTGTTTTACATTTAGATCACCATCATATAGTTAATCTTTATGGACACTAATAATTTAATAACACTGTTAAATGCAATCCTTGGCAAATATCAAAAATACTATTCGTATAATACAACATTTAGGTGCCTAAATTTAGTCTTTAGTAATATTGTACTATTTAAAATGAGTTGATGTAGTTTTCAGGGTTTCATTGTTGTTACAGAACAAATTATCAGCTTATAATAATCAGCTTGAATCTTAATACAGTATGCAATGCTAGTATCCTCATCATGCTGCTTTAATAGTAGTGCTAGTTTATCTCGTAAGAAAATCCTTGGTCAGTTTGATGGTAAAAGAAAAAGGAAAAATGCTGGTCCAGTGCTGACCAATCTGGATGAGCAGTGAAATCCAAGCTGATAAAACTGAAAAACCTGATGCCAGTTTGCATTCACAGACCTTAAAAGAATTCGCTATCAACCGTTATGATATTGTCATGTGTCATATCACACAGCGATCTGTAACTGAACATTTTAACACAAAATGGACAAAGGGACATGCTGAAGGAACATGGCATAGGTGCTGGGCTCACTGCATTTTTTAAGGTGGAGGTAAAAAATGCTGAGTAATGCAGCTGACAGGGCGAATGGTTGATTTATGCTGCAGGAGGATGAAGAGGAGGGAGGTGGTAAATGTCTCTGGTCCTTTGGGAACAAGAATCATTGGATAGATCCCTGCATTTGACTACAGAATCATTTCATTACTGTAAGACGACCACACACACTCTTAGTTTTACAATCATCTCTCTTCATTCGCTGTGAGCTCACTTTTCAATTTGAACAACAAAATAAGATGGCAAAACGCAACTTCATCATGTTGTATCCGTGGAATAAAATGCTTGCGCAATACATACATGCTCTGTATAGAGCACTGCTCTGCATTTCTTAAGAAATCCCATTCTTTCGACCTACAACTGTCACTTTTGGTTTCTTGGAATATCTACGCTGCTCCTGAAGGTGGATTCATTCAAGCTGAGGTTTACAGCAGCGGAGTAAAGATAGAACCGTTTCACCTCACCTTAATGCGACTCACAGCCTCCTGAGCCTGCATCATGCGCACGTTTTTGGAGGGCGTCTTGTCTGAGAGCAGCTGAGTGGATCCCAGGTAGTTAGCAGCAAAGATAATACCGTCAATGAGGTCCTCTGGGTCACATGGGCCTGGTACTAACAGAGAGGAGAGGAACATTTCAGTAGGATTCATCTCAGTAGCTGAGGACCTGGAAGGGAATAGGTAATGTAGCAATAAAAGGAAATTACAGGAAATCTTCTTACCTTCTACATATGTCGGGAATGAAGCAAGACTTTTCCTTGACTGCACATGCAAGAACAAGCACACATATAGCTCAATACAACATCCTTTGGGGCAAGCTGTTATTTTTAGGTTTGCCACCTCATAATGCACTGAACTGGTACTATTTTCAGAAATATAATATAATATAATATAATATAATACCATAAACAGTAAGTTCCAAAAAGCCATGCTTTACATTGATTTTAAAACTGCCAAGGGGCATACAAATATATATAAAACAAAAGATTATACACAGAACTATTACATTTATATATATATAGCCTATGTATTCTTGCTTTGCTATTTTCTATACACTACTGGTCAGAAGTTTGGGATCAGAACAAAGTTTATTTTAAGTGCCCCTGTTATGCCTTTTCAAATATGATCTTTCATGTCATGTAGCTGTATGTGAAAATAAACTATCTGCAGAGTTGTGACACCGACAGTGCACGATAAATAAAGTTATTTTCTATCAAGAAAAAGAGTTGTCTCACATTCGCCTACACGAGTCGTCAGCAATTCGAATCTTTTTCTGTTAAGGATCCACGTCACTAAGTATATTTGCATAATGTCTGCCCATGTTCTGCGTCGGGAACAACTTGCCCGGCCACAAACAATACAATTTCCATGTGGATTACATCATGTCAAGAAGACGCTGTATCCAGTGAGAGTAAATTAGTTTTATATGCCCTTCTGAAAGATGAATCTACAAAGAAAGAGTGGTTAACATTAATTTTTTTCAACAACACCTCAGCATACAGTCTCTTTTTGTGTTCGCCTCATTTTACTGATGACTGCTTTTCCAATCTTTGAGTACAATGTGATATTCCCCAAACGCTTGGTCTTAAAAGATGGACCAGTGCCCAGTTTATTTGGACCGGCTTTCTCCTCTGAACTTCTACCTGTAAGTAAGATTAATAATTGATGATGGTATTTTCTAGCGATCATTCAAAATACGTATTTGTGTACGTAATGTTGTGTAACAACCTTGCAGATGTCTTGGTAACCGGCTAACTTACGTTTCTGTAGCTCTGGGCCTAATGGAGTCTAAACATTGTGATTGATGCAGCTTGACTGTCTGTCTGTCTTATTAGTTTAAGTAATTAAGTTAAACGATGTTTTATGCAGTGTTAGGAGTTATACAGTGTTGATGTTCACAAAGTAGAGGTGTGCCCGATTCGCTTACAAAAGCAAATTGCGAGCACTTTCCACGGTAGTCCTTGCTAACTACAGTAGTTGACATATTCTCTCTGAAAGCACCTCTATTAATGTCAGAAAGTATAGTTTTGGTACAAGCTCTGTGGACCGCTGTAGTGGTAGACCAATCATAAAGGACTGGGCCATCTGACCAATCACAGCAGTGAGGGCTCACGGGAGGGAGGGGTTTAGACGGACTGATTCTTCGAACTGCTTCACACGAGTCGTTTACCAATCATGTAGAAATGGGGAAAATTAAATCTATTTTTGGAGAAAACTAAAGTGTTTTTTGACCTTGCATACATGTGAACCCATTTCAATATTAGCAACCTTTAAAATGGCATAATGGGGGCACAAGGAGTATCTTATGCTCAAGGTTGCAACTTATTTGATCAAAAATAGATTTTTATAATTTAATAAATTAATAATTTAATATAATTTGCAAACTCCAGTCTTCAGAGTCACATGAAACTTCTGAAATATGTTATATTGATAAAAATTGATAGCAAAGATTTCTATTATTAAAAAAGATTTAAACTTTTTATTCATTGAAGAATCCTGAAAAAGTATCACTTGATACTTTTAAATAATTCTAATAATAAATGCTCATATCAGACTGATTTCTGAAGGATCACATGACAGGTTAGACTGGCGTAATAGCTGATGGAAATTCAGCTTTGCATCACAGAAATAATGAAATACTGTTCTTCTGTATTATTGATCTAATAAATCCAGCCTTGATGAGCACAAGAAACTTTCAAAATTATTCAAAATACACTACAATAAATGTACACATACAGAAAATATCAAAACTTTCATTTTTTAACTAATGGTTTTAAAGTTTATCTGCTCCAATTAGTCTATTTTAACAGCTACAATAACCTCTAAATCAGACTGAATCAGGACTCTAATGCCGTGGCGTGTAATACGTGACTAATTAAGTTCCTAGAGCACAAACTGGATATTATTACCAAGGATAATTAAGAATGACCCAATTTCAGCCCAGTTTTGGAGGTTTATTCATAGCCTCCTACCTCTTTACTGGCAGGAGACGGAGACTCAAAGCTGTCACTCCCCTCTTGTGACGGCAGGTGACGGCTGGAAGACTCCGCCCCCTGAGGGGAGGTGGAGCCTGAGCCAGGTGACTAGACAAAAGAGACACATTCATTAATATCACATGATTTACTTCTATTTTGGACAACTGATTGAAGAAATACAAAAGCTACCTTTACTTATGTGACATTTGGAGCAAATCAAAGTCAATTAAAGTCTATTAAAATGTTTTTGGAATAAATAAAACAAATAAACACATATACAATTAAATACAAGGTTGATTAAGAAGATTGTGATACAATCAAAAGACAAGCATTCATTTGACAATTTTAAACTGAAGGGTTTTAGGCAGAAGTATGTTTAATGACAGTTTCAGAAAGCAGGTCAAGGAGGGTAACATCTACCAAAAAACAAAAAGAGGTACATAATAGATCTGTCTTGTATTGCCGTCTCATAAATTGTGAATTACTAGGGAAACAATTTGTCATACCCTCAAATAGAGCGTATTTAGGATAAAATATGAACTGATTTTCTGTTCCTAAATACTGCACAATCCCACAATGCATTATCAGTCAAATTAACATTTCTGAAATACCAAAACACTGAAAGATAAACACAGAGCTCATTTACACAATTAACTCCTCACCTCGTCACCATGGCTGTGATCTACCTGATACATCCAAAAATTTTCCATAACAGTCAGAGCTTCCAAAACCTGAAGTGAAAAATGTTCTTCCACAGGATACACTCAAATCAAGTGCTACAGCAGATGTTAGTCTTTGGACCAGAGTCAGAAAGAGAAGAACATAAGAGCCTCTTCCTCTCTCATCAAACTCACGTTGATAAGTTTGCAGCGGCTCCAGACGAACAGAGGTGAACACGGCTCCTGTTACAGCCTTGTAGAAAAACTGTTCCTGGAACAGATTCGCTCAAGAGTGACTTGGGTCAGAGACTACTACGCAACATCAGTGCTGTCCTGTGGAAAATTGCCCATTTCTTGCTGAAGTATCAGTTTATAGGTAAAGCAAATACTATTAGAAGTCTGATACTATTATAAGTTACTGTTAGTGTGCGACTATTTAGCATTTGACTATGTACTATGTCCTATTCATCACACCCCATAATTGACATTTATCTATACGGTAAGCTTGTGCAAAAAATGTATAATACTTTGAATAAACAAATAAATATCAAAGATGTTAAGCATTAATGCAGGGCAGGGGAAGAAGGCGTTTTTTCTTCTCTGGTGTTATATGAGCCTTACTGAATTATTTACAGGCCGTCTCTTTCTGTGTCTCTTGACTGCACTAAATAAATCATATTGTGGAGGGGAAAAATAAGGACACCAGCGAGCTCAAAACAACCATAATGGGTATTCTGAGATATCTGGAAGATGCTTGGCTGTTCAACAAATCTCTAAGAAATTGCTTACAATGATCAGAACAAAGATCATGAAGATAATCGTTTTCAAGAAGAAGTTGAGAATCCCTTTAAAACCGAAATGTTATGATATAAAGTTAATGAGAAGCATTTAGGATGCTGCTTTATTTCTGGGTCCTGAATCAAATGTGAGAATTTTAAAAATAGCTGGTGAATTTTTGAAGATGCTCTTTTGATTATCTCAAAACATGCTGGAGTCAACAAAGTCACACCAAACAAAACTAATAGCTAATAATATAATTAGTACTGTAATCAGTAGTGTAAAAATCAGAAATTTCCAATAGCGGAAGTTTTATATCCTTACAGGGTCTGAAGCTAAAAGGGTCCGTGCCCATCATACAAAATGTGATATTCTGTGGAATCTGTTAACTATAGTCCTCAGACTGGCTCTTCATTTTGTCCTGTTCCTTGTGTACATACCATGTACTTATTGTAGCGATTGCAATAACAAGGTAAACACTAACTTAACCTGAAGCCACCCCTAAACCTACCCCTACCCCACAAAGTTACCTTACATTACCAGTACTTTCCTGTGTAACTCCCCTGGGTCCACTACCGCTACAACTCGTCCTTGCTCTGAGCGGGCCTCGAAACCAGGTCTACGGCATAGAAGGCGGGCGCTCTAAACAGGAGGCTAAAGGCCATGACCTCTAGGGTCAGTCGCTAGAGCGCCTCTTTTTGAGGTCAGGGGAGTGAGATTTACCTGCACAGTACACTCTTGCTGGCCTCCGTTACACTCACCCCCCTAAACCTCACTCCCATCCGGGTCACGGCACCAATGTAACCCCCCTGGGTCCACCACTGCCACAACCCGTCCTCGCTCTGAGCGGGCCTCGAAAACCAGGTCTCCGGCATGGGAGGCGGGCGCTCTAAACAGGAGGCTAAAGGCCTCCGTTACACCTGCATCAGTGCACTGTAAGTAAATTGTAAAAACATTTGAGTACACATACTGTAAAATAAAGTGCAACCGATTTTTTTTCTAAAAAAAAAATAAACTTAAGTACTACGAACACTATAAGAGACGCAATCTCCACAGTGACCTGAATAGCATTATGCTGTGGAACATAAGTGCAAAAATAACGAGCTACACATAAACCCTGAAAATATGTCATCAGCGCAATCCTTTACAAATTCAGCATAATTGCAGTGGCTGGTATCTTCTTTAAACTCCCACTGGGAGTTTTCAATTAAGTGCAATTCTTTACATTTTCTCTGAATGCACAAGGAAATGTTCACTCTCATCAGAGTGCCAAAAGCCCTCGATCCCAAAGAACTGCTTCCAAATGAATACTGAATACTGCTCAGACAAACAATGGTGATTAATTAACACTGTCAAAATAGGCAACGGAGGAACTGGGCTTCGCGATGTTTGTTTAGTGAGACAGAGTGTGTTTATTTCTGTAATGTGTTGGTATAAGACAATGTGACTGATTTAACTGCAATAGAGAATTAGGCAGCATTGAATCTATTAATTACACAAACAGAAAAAAAAAAGAGTTATCAAAAATCTCAAGCACGCATCGTGAGATGATACTATTAAGTTAATACCAACCTTAGGCACACTTGAAAGACGTCTACTCATTATGTTAATAAAATGAGCAATACTTATCACAGCTAATGGGAAGAAAAGAAGGAGGGATGATGTAAAGAGCATGAGAGAGAAAGAGAGCAAAGTAATTCAAGTAAAGACATAGTCATTTTGCTGCCTTACTTATACAGAGAGCTCATCTTTCTCTCTCTGCTCTGTTCAGACAACGTCTGTTGTGACTGAGGAGCAGGACAGCTTCATTTGCACACGCTGGTCATGTGTAGCGTTCACAGAATACAGATGAGCCCTCCAGGCCACAGAAAAGGAGATCCGTTCTATAAGTGCGAGTAGTCTTCGTTTACTAGCGGCGCGCAATTTGTCCTTAGTCTTCTATTCCTTGTGGAGATATAAACTTTAAACAAGCAGTTTGTAGGGTGATTAAAGCTGTTTTTATGCTGGTTTCCGTGAAATTGTTGAATACTTTGGCTCTATGGTGCTTTTAAAACATTGCTATGTTTGCTGGAGCAAATAGACCCAGCAGCTTTGTCTCATACAGCGGTTTATTATCCTTCACTATTGACTGCAGCCACTGAAAAATTTCCATCTCAGAATTTCAAGAGGCCTTTAAAAACTAGGCACTGGTAAATTATAAACAAACTGTATTATATAAAAAAATAAACTGCTATTATATAGTGTTGGGTGATATACTGGTCCATTTGTTATAACAATCAAAGTATCTATTCATTTATTCTATCTATCCATCCATCCATCCATCCATCCATCCATCCATCTATCTATCTATCTATCTATCTATCTATCTATCTATCTA
>JAUCNO010000795.1:14976151-14988252 GCA_032353835.1 Enteromius viviparus | reverse complement strand
GGCACTTCAGTTCATAGAATGAGTAAAGGCAGGTGAGCGAATACTTTTGGTAATATAGTGTATATATATATATATAATAATTTTTTATAAAATAAAATCCTTTATTATGGTAATAGGCATGAATTACATTTTTTGCTGTATTTTTAACAATAAATGTAGTCTGGATAAGGTCTTCTTTTCAAAACATAAAACACTTACCAACACTAAATTTATGAACATTACGTGCTCTATGACTAATATTCCTGTTTCAATATCCTGTGTACTCGAATAAACACATGACATGTCAAAAAAACAATAACTATAACTTAATAAAACGGTCATGAATTTAAAATAACAGGAAATAAAAATGTGAGATGGACCTTTTCAGAGTAGCTTTATTTAAAGTGGTAGGCAACTGACAAAACAACTACAGTCAATACAGTTTTTAATACAAATAAATATAAAATACATAATGAATGAGATGCTATAAATGTGGTTATTGTGGCTGCAAAAACCTACAGTACCTTATCAGCTTATCAGACAATACATAAAGAAAACAGAACATTTTGGGCTACATTTGTTCTTTCTAAAGCTAAATACACTCTGTCATGCTTCTGCATAGATGTACTAGTAACTTAAAATCTGTGTTTATGCTTTACAGTGTAACTGCTGTTAAACTTTTGGTATACACACAGCAACTAACATTGCAACAATGGAAAACTGACATGACATAACTGCAAATACTATGTGCTTCCTCTGTATAATTCACATTAACGTACACATTAAAAACCTCTAAGGTAATGTAGGACTATTAGTGAAACGAACAGATTGTAAAATAGGAAGCCCTGAAAAGATATAAAAGACCAAAATATTTTAATTTGTACGTTTTCAACAATATAACTGATAAGACTGTCATTTAAGGGCTTAAGTTAATAGGCAATACATTTACCACCTATAGCGTTATTACAAAGAGCTAATTGTTAGGGAGCCAAAAAGCAATGCAATCTTTTCTGTCTCTGCATGTATGGGTTCAGAAATCAAAAAATATAATAAAATGCAATCAAATACAATGACAATGTGACCTTGTTCCCAATATAACAGTACACACATAATGTACATGCAGAAAGATCAGATGGACCAAATCAGAGGGACAAAATAAAAAGGCATTCGTTGCAGATCCATTTCCGTTTTAGACTATTCTTCCAAACAGCACTCTATTAGCAGATGTTTATTTAACAGCAGGTGGTAGATGTCAAAACCTTATAGTATTATCATTTATAACAACTTATAAAGAGTGAAAAATGATCAAATGCTGTCAGTGCAGTTGCTAAACATTGCGTTATACGGAGGAATGGTGTGGAGGAAAAAGCTGGCTTTATTCTTGAGGGGAACCTTTCAGAATTATGTGACTGACATCTGGAAATTTTGCTGCTGCAGCTCAAAGAAAAAAAACAACATGGCAGGGTCCAAGACATGCAGGAACAGAGAAAACCACTCTGACATGGCCCTTTATAAAGTCTGAGAGTCAGTCTAGAAGTTACATAACTCAACTACTTTCATAAATCTAGTTCTTGTGCAACTGTGCAAAAAAAACAAAAAACAAAAAAAAAAACAGTAGTAGACTTCTATGAAGTGAAACTTCAGATCAAACTGTGCAAGTCTTATAGATATGCTGAAAGACATGATTCATATAAGCTTTGCTAGACTGTTAAAATAACTTCACCTAACTAGAATAGTTTTGCATATGTAGAAAGGGCACTGTCCTTGATGTAAGAGTGATATCAAATAAAATCTAATCAAATTTTCACATCCTACCGTAAGCTGTATGAATAAATTAAGTTGCCAATGCAAGACTGAGCCTGTGAAACTTCAAAGTTTATTACAAGTTGAATAATTACTGAGTAACAGTGAGTCAACCATAACTGTCTAATAGCTTATTAGCTTTAATAAATCACATAAGTGAAGCTAACAACAATTCACTTTTCATATTTGCATAAATATACTTTAAGTTCAAAATAGTGTTAAACAAAAAGCAGCATTTGTAAACCCAGGCCCCTCAGAGGCCCACACTCCCCCGGCGCAGAGAATAAGCACCATTCTGCACTAGATGGGCTTTAACATGTTATTTCTGCAGCCACGCTTGGGCCGAGCTGAGAAAAACCCATTCCTACTTCTGCAATTCCCTTTCATCATGAAAACCCATGCATCTGTGAGACCACCTGGATGAACTAGAACCCAAAACTTGTGCTTAAATGCTGAGGCTAGTCCATGTGAAAACGTGGCTTTTGTTATTCGAATGAGTGAGGATGATGATGGTGATGATGAACTTCAGGAACATTTATTATTAAATGCCCAAGATTCATCTGCATGAACCGAAGAAATGCTGCCCTGCAACAGATATGTCATAATACAAATACTCACCTGAACGAGGAGAGCACCTAGAAACGCTCAATTTCATGTGCATTTAAAACTCAAGTCTGTCTTTAGCCCTAATATTTTATATCAAATGGCTCCAGGAAACTTTCAATTCAATGATTGTGCTCACGTTACTAATTGTAGCAAAACTTCTAGGTATTCACTGAAAAAAATGTTCATGCCTCAGTACAAAAGTTCAAAGAGGAGCAGTAGATGGAATTCAGAGCCAGTCTGCCCTCAATTAAACAAAGAGGGAATCTGGGTCAGAATCACTTTGGGCTCTAAGTGTTCCCTTCAAGTGTGCACCACAGTGTGTGTTTAAGATTCCCGACAGGAATCATAAAACTGCAGACAGCATGAGGAGAGCATACTGTTATCGATTTGTGGTGGAAGACTTTAAACAACAGAAAAACCAACTAAACCATATGAAAAAAAAAAATACAAACTTGTAGCTTCTGACAGAGAAAAGGATTGTACAGTGAAAACAGACCTGAGATATCATCCAGTACCTGAACTAAAGCAGCTGCAACAGACCAGGCTTAGACTGCGGAGACGGGTCATGGGTTTTCATCATGAGCGGGAATTTGCTCCGGCAGAGCATCTCTGATAAACCACCCAAGAAGTCCAGGCGTTTTTAGAGACGCGGGTGTGGGCGGTTGGAGCCAGAAATAAGTCGACCTATCACAGCTCTCCCACATCTTGGTGGGTGGAGTGTTTCTCACGCTACTGACCTATAACGGAGTCCAGCCACTTTCTGTAGGCAACAGCAAAGCGGCTTTGCTCGGGGCTCCGGCACCCCGTGAGGATACTAGAGACAAATGTGTGCTCGGAGTGAAGTCCGGGGTGGGGAAGCAGGGGTCCCCGCTTTAGTCGCTTGGTGTCCTGTGTGTAGCTTCCATGTTTGCTCCCATCTAGAACACAGTCAACGTCCATGGCCTGGGAGGCGCTGGCGTCATCACAGGGCTCCTCGCTCAGGAGGACGTCGGTGTGGGTGAGAGGTGGAGATTGTGACCCTGCCCCCTGGAGGTGCTCCCTCCGCCACTGGTGCCAAAGGTAGAAGACATGTCGCCTGTTGGAGAAACCAGGTTTGAATTTGTTCAGTGTTGAAATACAGTTGACTATAAACTAAAATGCACTAGTGCTGTCAAAAGTACAGACTTTGGAACCAGTCTGTATTTAAATTTTAAAAATGTGATTCTTAACAGGCGCAGGAGCATTTGAAAGCAGAATATCTCAGAGGATCGGTTTTTGAGCAGATATATGAGGGATCCACTGATAACTGAGTGTGAGGAGATGATCATTGCAGCCAATCATCATTTACTCATCCAAAATTCCAAAACTGCTTGACTTTTTACCAGATTTACCATAGTAACATGTGCTACTAGCTCTTTACCATGCAATTACAAAAGCTATCAAATGCACCATCCTAAAAGTAGTTTATATATTATTAAACCACAGAATTAAGGTTTTGGCCAGTCTGATTTTCTCAACATTTCATAATTTCTTCATCACCACTCATTTCAATTATTTAATATATAAACCAGTCATTAGAAATATCTTCTTTTGTGCACCACTCAAGTCAGTCATATCTGTTTAGTAGATTACCAATTTTAATATTGGTGTTACTTTTGTATAAAAAAAACATTAGTGCCATGCTGGGCCATCACTTGCCATCCACCAATCCTGAAGCAAAACCACTTTAAAAACAAAACAATGATTTCAATCAACAATAAGGGCTGATGTATGAAACATCTGTGACTAAAGCTAGCTAAAGCTTAGTAATGCATTTTGTTTTATAATATTGATCATAAAGAGGCATGAAATGTTGCAAAAACAACTTCTCATATCTTCAAACTAACAGCAGACTTCTAAATGGAATAGATCTGTTGCCATGACACACTTTAGGGAGGGAAACACAAGCTAAAGATACATAAACACCATTCACAGAGCAGCTGCTCCTTGCCTTAGCCGCGAGGGATGAGGCTGAGAAGGGGAAAAACTGAAAGAGCTAGAAAAAGATCCAGCAAACTGCTTGCCTCTCCCTCAGTGAGCTACAACTCTGCAGCATAAGACCATCCATCATTTTATAACACTAAGCCATAAACACATCAATCCAGACCAGCTGAGGGCCAAGGACAGACTTCTAGCAAACAAAGTCACTGTATTCACAGTGAGACCTGTGGAAGCACAGTCTGATGTTGACTGATTGCTCCACTACCATCGGCACAGCAAGACCTGGAGATCTGTAACTGGCTTAGAACACTGCCTGATCACTCTCACCTGTGGCACCACAGCGTCTCGTGGCCCGGATATGACTCGATGAGATCAGTGCAGAGCTCCATCTCCTCGTGGAAGAGCTGAGGGATGACGTCATTATGCTGATTGTCATCAGACGCGCCCGCTGGGCTCTCTCCATTAGGATGCTGGGTGGGGTGGAGCTCCGTCTCTCTAACCTGGCTCAGCTCTCTGGCCAGGGCCTTGAGCAGGTGTTGACGGTAGTGGAAGCCGCTGTGATCTGACACGTGCATGGACACCCACAGTCGGGTGGAGGACAGCTCATCATGCAGAACCTGGAGTAAAAAGTCACAGAGTGATTCAGGTCGATACAGCAGAATTTTTAATGTTCATTTCAGTTCAGCTGCCAAGTTGTTAGAGTTATGAATGTCAGCATATTCAATCTATTCAAATGGAAAAAAATTGCAATTATATGCATAATATAATGCATTGGTCAAATTTGTAAACAAAAAATAGATACACCAATATTCGGTTCAAAATCTGTTTGACAATGTTATCACAAATAGCTGATATTACCTTGTCTAGATAAAAAAAAAAAGAAGTAATTTCTGCTGTGTGGCACAAATTAAATGCGCAATATCAAAATTTATTTTGATGTTTTAAGCAACAACTGATAAATGGCTGATATTAAATATACAGTTTTGTATATATCATTTTAAATATTAGTTGATGCATTATTGTATTATAATATGCATTAATAAAAGATGTTTTGAGATTTGCTGCAGTTTATATTTAACAGTGTTATTAAAACAGTAATTCTTATTAAAATGACATGAACTAAGCATGCTTGGTTAAACATCCAAGAGGATTTAAAAATAAAATGACTTCATTTAGGTTGTAAACTCAGTAAACATTGTACAACAGAGATCTAGGATGCAAATTCAGACGAAGGAAAACAGTACCAAACAAGACATGCAGAGATGTAAGACGACAGCCGCATAACCCAATAACTCCTGAAATAGCCTATGAACAGCTCAGACTAGTTCAAGTCTGTTTAGTCCTAGATCATTAAATCTACAGGCTCATCCTTTTTATATGAGGGCCTTAAGCCTTGGATTGAGCCCTGTAACATTTCCCTAATTTCGCATCCAATTAAGAAAGTATAAGCACATCAAAGGTCTGGTACTCAGTGACCCCCTAAGAGGCAATAAGCTTTCCTGACTAACAGCACTCAGCTCTCTCTCTCAAAAAAATTTAATAAATAAATGCTAAAAGAAAGAAAACGGTGGCATCTGTAATCAGGTCTCTTACTAAAGTAATTCAAGTGGATGAGAAAGGTATTAAGACCATCAAAGGCTCGTGTCGATTTATCAACCTCATAAATAACCATCTCATGTTGCTTTCCTTGTAACAACACTGATGATATGCCAGTGTGATCCATCACTCCTTCAAGTAATCTAAGACAAATCTAATCTTTGAGATGTACACAAAACAAAGCAACATCTAACAGGCACCCGTTTTCAGTCATTATGATAAATAGCACAGATATAGTGCAGAGAGCTGCAGTGGACTCAAGACGGCCTACCTTCAGATTGCCTTTAGCCATGTTTTGCAATACCCAGATGCGATGTGACCATGCGTTGTAGTTGCTGGGGTAACGGCCGGCTGCGTCTGCACAGACCCTCAATTCCTCCTGCAAGGCTCTTTGTAGCCGCTCGCATGGTCTCCTCCTCGCAGCCTCTCCTCTGGGTTCAGCCTGATCCTTCAGTTCCTGTCCAGAAGGAGAGCACTCCTTCTGCAGCCACTGTAACACCCAGCGCCTGTGTTCACAACAAACCAATAAAGCAGCCTGATCATCAACATATGCCAAGATGCACAAGGAATTTAACACTTACGGTTTAAGGCTTAAAATCTGCACATCATGAAATGCCAAGACATTAACAAATACTACAAGAATTCGCTTTCATAACAGCCTGAATCGCCTGATTATCTCAGTGCCCTGCGGCTCCTAAGCATCCTGGGAGATCTAATGGCTCAGTACAATCTGCAGACAATAACATCATCCAAACTGACTTAGCGAATAGTAAAAACTTGAATTATTTGCTAAATATATGACAGCTGCAGTGTGTCCTACACACTCCCTGCAGGTACGTAAAGCTCTCGGTCTTGTCAGGTGGATATTTTTTGTGTTCTGTGTAAAGTGGTTTGCCCTTGTCCTTGCAGTAGTGATGAAATTCTACTTCAGCATGTGCCATTGTTGACATGCTGCAAGAGGTCTGCAATTGCAGACTGTTTCATTTCATGGTCTCTGCTTTCACTGTTTCAGCCAATTTAAGAGCAAGGTCCCTTCCAAACTAATTCAGCTATATGAAAGCAGAGCACATATATTTTTCGGTACAGTGCAATTTCTTAATGCATCATTTCTTATTAGATTTTTTATATCACTGTTTGACTCCTGTAATGGTGAACTAAAAGGAAAATAGGGCACTTGAAGGGTGCAGGACATAGCACTTAATAAATACACTAATACACATTTTTTCACACATTGGACATTTAGTGGATTAAACCTGATACTGGTCTTTACAGTTATGCTACAAACTCAGTTACCCAAAAACAAAAGGCACTTTGCTTTATTTAAAGGCTTAGTTCACCCAAAAATGAAAATTCTGTCATTAATTATTCGCCCTTGTGTCATTCCAAACCCATAATTTTGCTGTAATGCAAATTATATCATAAACTAAAATGAAGTTTTGTTACTTTTTCCCCACCACTTGTGATATGCAGGCCAAATAAAAGATTTGGAAACCTTACCTATGTATCCATGTCTCTGGGCTTTTAGGATGCTTAGATAGTGCAAGTTTTCCCAAGTAAAGGTCCTTCTCAGGGTTTAACACTCCACATAGAAGGAGCTCTTTCCTATAAAACAAACATCCTGATGAATTCACAGGGATACAATTTAAAAAACAGCACAGCACCACCTCCTGGACGGTATGTTTCTTCTGTGCAACATTCTAACAAAGAGATTTAGCGAAGATTTTAGTGCCAAATCCAAGTTACAGCAAAGGTTTTTTGAAACACTATTTGCAGTTAATAGTGTTCACTGTCTGTTTGATTTCATTAATTAACTGTATGAATTTTACAGTACATATCTGCCATATGGATATCAATTTGACAGTCACCACTGAGAAGCTACTACTAAATATAATGTAGAAACTTTAAAACAGAATCTCTAATTAATTCTAAAACTTTTTTGCACCGATTTGCATCGTGAAAATCTCTATACAAATAAACTTGAATTGAACGAAAACAGGCATGGAATAAATCTCTCTGACTGAGAAATCAGTCAATTCTGAGCTCTCTGTGTGCATTTTAAAAAATAAGTCATATTGAGTTAAACGCAGCAGCAGTCTTCTTTCCCAAATTAGACAACTTTTTAAAAATAGCAACAGCACATTCAGAACAATAATACAGCTGAAATCTAGACAGACATCAAAGAGAAGAAATAAAGAGAATTTCTAAAAATACCACAGATGTGCATATTCAGAAGTATGTGAAGGGGTTAGTTCGTTGAATTTTTTTTTTTGTTCAGGTAATACAAGCATGATGAAAATGTACCTGACATTCCACGCAGTGGTGAAATCTGGGTTTAGGAGAAGCAATGTGCAGGTTATATCTACCAGTGCTTAAAGAAAAGAAGAGAAAGAGGAGTCAAGTTTTTTTTCTTTTGTATGAACAGCCATTTTTAATAAAGACTAAGGTCACAGCAATGTGAGCTGGCCAAACAAGCTAACCCAATAAACCTTCGTCCTACCTTCCCGATCGAGCCACTGCTTTCTCTGCCTATACTGCAAAAGTTTATTATGCACATATGGCAGCAGAAACTTGACACACCAGCTCTCCACTCCCAGCTTATTCTCCACCAGGATGATGGGGCTTCTGTTGTATCGGGCTTCTGGGCACGGAATGAGGCCAATTTCATCACTGTGAACACATTGTAAAAGATGAAAAAGAAGAACAAGTCACATGGCTATTTTAAGAAACCCTGCTAAATCCTGAAGGCAAACAGCACCAAACATCTCAGCTGACACCGACTCATTACAGATGCACTTCTCTGGCAGACAGACATGAATGTCATAGGAGAAGAGTGAGATGAAACCACTGGGAGAGGGCACTGACCTTCAAATATGGGACAAACAGACCGAACACACAGGCAACTTTATGATGCTTCATAAGTGGACTCAAGTGATGTGTTTGGATACACAAGAGCAGCGATGTTGCAATCACTGATGATCTCACCCCAATTACCAGTGAAAACAAACGGACACAATTATTGAGGATTATAATTATAAATATAAGGCATTAAAGCTCGCTACGCCCTCCAGTAGTGACCAGCGACTAACAAATGTAAGTTAAACAGGCTGTTCACAGTAACGTTACTAGCTACAGCATGACAAGCATGCACACTTCGTATTTCACTCTTGACAAACTTTCAGAGTTTGCACGGTGCTTGTTAAACAGGCACCTCAGACACATTTACACATGACCTGGTATACAAGCAAGGCTTGGCTCTCTCTCTCTCTATCTGCTGACCGCTGGTTAGTAGCCGGTTAGCCAGCCGCTGTCTGTCTGCGCAAGTTACACAGACTGCTGCTACACTATTTTCTCCCTGCGGCTGAGCGCGAGGGTCCACTCCAGGCCACCTGGAGCATTAAACTACACGACCACCCGGTAAACAACAATGCGAGTTCACATACGTACATGTTCGGGTTTCTTTTAAAGGCGTTATTGATGTCTTTCACAACTCTCTGGACCAAGACATCCACCTCCTCTTCCGACTCAGCCATTTTCAGAGCTCGAGTGACGTCAACGCGGGTGACTCAACCTCATCCGGGACATTTCACAGTTAGGGCTAGAGAGTTGTCCTAGTAACCGCAACGCGTACCTTGTTGCTGAGTAAAATAAGGAGATTATTTTATTTTTATCTTTAATAACAAAACAAAAACAATCTACATGTTGCTGTGGCCACCGTTACTTGCCTTTTTGTTACGTAAATCTTTTTTACAACAAGGTTGCAGCTGAAAGTAGGAGCAGAGACTTAACGTTATGTAACGTTAACGTTAACTCACTAAAAAATAATAAGAAAACAAACAGACCTTCCATCCAATCATATTCATAATTTCGTTTTAGAGGCTTTAAATACTGAGTTTTGGGGTTTATTCAGCTAACAAAAAGTTCTCAGAGCTGTGGCTAACCCTCTGGCAAGTTATGAACAAATGTTTTACTATGCAAATTCTGTATTTACATTGTTCATGGAACGATTTTACTTGAAACCTGTATTTTGATTAACAGTTTCAAATGTAACCACTTGTTTCAGAATGTTTAAAAACATGTAAAAGTAATTTCCCATAATGTTGCGAAACGGAACGTTCCTTAAACCTTTGCATAACCAAGAAAAATGCTTTTAAAACATTTAACAATTGGACAACTTTAAGATTCAAAGAACATTCAGAAATGAAAGTTTTTTTTGTGTGAAACCTCTTTAATAATAGGCCTAATAATAATTTGTGTCGCTCTGTGCTACATTTTTTTCTAGGCTAATAGGCCTACTATAGACCAACTATATAGACCATTGGTTTTCTGATATACTCAATGCCCTCTTTATTAAATTTCCAAATTCATTTTACGCACCACTTGCAAATTGAAGTGTTATGAGGCATACAAAATAATACTGTATATTCAGGCAAAATAAATTCAAGATATAGCATACATCTAAAAAAAACACATTTAATTCAAAGGTGGCCATCTGCACTCTTTCCCGTTACTACCACAATACATGTCTAACTCATGGTTCATATAACCTGTCTAGTTTAGGTCTATAACTTGCTGATTCATTCTTTTGGACATCAGAACACTATTAGACTTCTGTGGGCCCTTTATTAACATGCAGTTCTCACAGTTTCCCACAGTCTAACAAATTACAAAGCAAAATAAACTGCACTTGAGCGTCAGTTTCTTAAACTGCAGAATGTTTATTAAGTGGAAAATTATTTTACAGTGAATTAATAATTATGTTGTAATATTCTACAAAATTTTATGATAATTCTTTGATCCAGAGATCAATACCATAAAGATAAAATCCATTTATGTTCAAACATAAAATATTTGAGAAGAAAGAGAAATACCATCTGTTGGGGTTTTTAGTGGTGCATGCAAAAATAGAATGAATTAAATAATTACCTGATGATCTGTAAAATCCCTGATAAAATAAAATTTATAGCCTACTGACTGAATTGAATAAGTAGCCTGGTTGTAGCTATAAATTGTTGACAGGTTCTTTTAACTTAAATATAGGAAATTTAAACAAAAACCAAAAGACTATAAATAAAATACATCATTTGTATTTTATTATCTGTTATGTGTTATTAGTAAAATATTTTGCTGAATTAACTTGTTTTATTCCCGAACGGATATTTAAGGGATTCTATAATGACTTATTAATAAGACGGTCTCTTTTCTCCACCTACTGGCATAACAATGTAGTCAATTGTCAACTGCCAACTTTATGTAATATATCTTGACTCCTTATATAGTATATAGTATTGACTCCTTATATTATAAATATTAGTCAGACTAATATTTTTTAAGAGTGTTTTTTTATAGGCCTAAATATATATTTCCAAATAATAGTGAATGTCTTCTAAACATTAACTGACTTTTGCTGAAAAAAAAAAAACAATATCAGAAACACAATAGAAAATTTACTGGATTTAATGGTTATAATGGGAATTGAATTTGCTTAAATGAAACTATAATGGGGTGTAATAGATTCTATTGGTGGGATGTTAAATTGGAAAAAATACCCAAACACAATACAAAAAGGAATTTTGTAATGGTTTTCCGGGTAAAAACACTTTTGGTTCATAATGGTATTTTAATGGAAACCATTGGAATTTCTGTGATGGTTATACAATGACGGCTACCTCAGATGTATGTCCCTGTGTATTTTATTTATTTTCATGGTGTCCTAATGTATAAAATGTATAGTTGTTGCAAAGCTCTTTATAAATATGTTTAAATTTCCATAGATCAAATTGTATTTGCATTGCTTGTTTTTCTTTTTTCAAGAGTGGATGCTCAACGTAACACCAACACAATAACACAGAAGCCCTGAATCGATATAGATTTATGGACATACAGTATATGTTGAGGCATAGATTATAATGTTCTGAGAATGTATCCATCTCTTGTTTATTATGATGCAATTTTGATTGGTACCCTTTTATCTATTTGGGGGACATTGTCTAAAAGAATACATGTCTTTATCAGAAATGATCCTGTTCACTTTCACACAGTTACACCTGGTTAAGGGTCTTTCTCAAGAGCACACAGTGGTATTGAAGAGGGAGTAGAGAAACAGCTGAAAACAGCTTAAATCTAATACAGAGAGTCTTTTACTGGAATAGAGTATGTCT
>JAUCNO010000795.1:14904030-14962741 GCA_032353835.1 Enteromius viviparus | reverse complement strand
CTTATCATATCGCGACACAGGATCGTGGATCTGAGTGTCGCGATTTCGGTTTCATATCGCGAATCGTTACAGCCTTAACACACACACAAATACTTAAGGAGTTCAGTATTATAAGGAGACTGAAACTGCTTGATTGTTGGAGACAGAATCTTGTTGTTAAACATGATTATTTAAAAAAAACAACGCAGACTGATGGATTCAACTTTCAAAGCAAATACAAAATCACTGCTCACAGGAGGTCTGTCTTTAAAGCTTTAGAATTAATAGTTACAAATTCCCAGATGAAAATGAATGGTATTTTTACACTGATAATACTTACAGGTACAACAAGAGAAGTCACTCCACTGGCTAGACCAGTGAGCACTCTGCCTGCATATAACATCCAGTGGTTCTGAGCAGAGATAATGATGGTAAACCCACAGATGAAGGGTAACGCACAAAACATAAGGCTCAATTTTCGACCAATCCTCTCGACAATCCAGCCTCCAAGGAGACCCCCAAGAGCTGCACCAATGGTCACCACGGACTATAAGGAAGAAAATAATAATGTTGTAACTTCGACATCAGCATCTTTGCTACGTTTTTTATACACGGACAACTAAATGTGGATTTTGGCATTTAAACCCTTCTTAAATTTAGACATTAATGTAAGATCTGGGGAATTGAAAATGCTAAGTATTTACCTAAAAAAAAGCAAAAAAAGAAAGAGCGGTATCCAAAGCATTTACGGTACATACCCCAAACCAGGAAGCTTCCTCTTTGCTGAGCTGCAGGCCTGGGTCCTGGATTTTGCTGAGCTCAGGTATGGCGGGGGAGCTGTAACCCAGGACAAACCCAAAACTCAGGGGTCCCAGAACTGCTGCGAATGTGGCGATATACAGCTTGCCATTCTTAACTTTACTGTTGAACAAAAGTATTAATATACATATCAGCAACGGATAAGATTATCATTCTAGTTAAACAGGTTTTCCATGAGTACACAAACACTGTATGTCATTAGTCATTATTATCAACTTGATTTGTTGACAAAATGTTATGATTTCCCTGAGAAATCACGGAGTGAATAACATTTTCATAGCCAATAATATCTGATCACACCACTACCAACAAAACAACAACATAATACCGTAGTTAATACATAATACCATTCTCTGAAACTTTTATATACCATTTACTCATAAATTCGGATCATGAATTTACACTTACTCCAGATAGGACTCCTGCTCTGATCTGTCCTCCTCTGTCTGCTCATCGTTGACCAACAGTGGTCTGGTCTCCTCATAATCATCCATAGCGTCTCCTCTCGCAAACGATAATCAAATAATCAAGCACTTCATAGATAATCGCCACCGACAAACTGTGCTGTTATGTCATACATTACAACTGACAAAACATACGCAAGTTCAGCCAGCGAACTCTCAAATGCTTTTTTTCCAGCATCCCGAGGAAAACCACTTTATTCACTTAACTCAACTTGTGTTGTGCTGTCAGCTGACACTTGCTGACCAAAAACGTTGCGATTTCAAAATAAAAGTCCTTTATTATTATCCGTGTTTGCACACGAAAATGCTCACAAAATATTAATTGCCTATTTTTTTAATATTTTATCTAACATTTTGTTTTTAAAGTCATTTTCAAAAATTGTCACTTTGCATGAAAAATCATTTTAACACATTTCTACATACTGCCGTTGCTCTTGCCATTTAACTGTTCCCATAGCTACCAAATGTTTCCAAAAGTGCTACTTTTCAGGGTCTGCCCTCTTTGTTGATTTGTTTTGGTTGTGGAAAACAAACGCGAGGACTCTGGAAGTTTTTAATTTTCCTTTAAGAGCTTTTACAAACTTAAACTTTTACTTGTCAACAATCTCAACAATCTCTGTTGTAAACATGAATCCTGTTGGCTGTGCCGAGGTTTGTATTTAACGTGTGCAACATTTCTTGCTGTGTGTTTGTGTGTGTGTATGTGTGTGAGAGAGAGAGACTCATACACAGATTAGATTAAATAGTTTAGTACATCTAAATGCAGTTGAAAATGCTAATGTCTTTTCAGAAGGAACAATCATTACTGCTTATGCCATTCAAGCAAGCAGAACAAGTACGTAATAAGTATTCAAATATATGTATTTATTTATACAAAAAAAAAATAAAATCTGTATTTCTCATTTTCCAGAAAAAGAAACCGTGTATGTATGGTGAGCTCATAATAAAAGAGAAGGCTGAGAAACAGTAAGTGATCAGATGTGTATAAACAATACTTAGGTCTAACTAAGAATCATATTTACACATGTGCACACATGTCTAGTTATGAAGCAGGTGTTGGAGCCATGTCACAGTCTCAGTTTGAAAAGGCTGTGTCCTGTTTCTCAAAGGCCATCCTACTCCGGCCACATCAGGTAGAGGCCATGATATAGATTGTATATGTACTCCATAATTATTTGGCATTAAATATTAACCAGATTATATATTTTCCTACCTGCAGACTGAGTTTTATGTGCAGCGAGCAGAAGCATATCTTCAGCTGTGTGACTTTCAGTCTGCAGCACTAGATTACAAACATGCCTGCAGTCTGGATCCCCAAACTGAGGCCTACCCTCAACAACTCGCCTTCATCTACTACCAGCAGGCATACTAAATTCATTCACAGATGACAGAAATCAAATTATGAGATTTAAATATTACAATTTATGTATGGTCTTTGCTGCTTGTGTTTTGAAATGTATTCATTCATTGACACATTTTTAAATCATTAGGTTTGCAGTCAAAAGGTCTTATATATAATAGAATAAACATTAGAATAAAGACTATTGTTTTTGTCCGTTTGACCTTTACCTAAGGCCCCTTTTATTAATGTTAATGACCATATATTTGTGTATGTTCAAACTTACTTTATAGGGCCAGTATTGTTTTGATTTAGGGATGTTTCTGGAGGCGCTGGAGTCTTTCACAAAAGCTGCAGAACTCAAACCCACCTTCCGGCCATATCACATGAGAAGGTCAGTGCAGACTGTACTAGATATTTAAGTGCCCTACAAGTCTTATAGGTCTCTGAACACGTTAACATCATGTATAGAATACCACTAGGTGGCGCTACATGCTCTCTCTTCCCCTAACAATTATCACAGACTGTTGTTCACATTATTGAGTGCCCCCCCATTGTGTGTGTGTGTGTGTGTGTGTGTGTATTTAACTAAATGCAACATATTATTAATATAATTACCAAGATATTACTGAATAAAAGCTAGGCTAAATCAAAATAGATTTGGACAATCATGCCACATTTTAAAATATGTGTATATTTAAAGTAGCATTCATTTTTAAAGAAATATAGTGTAAAATATAGCTCAATATCACTCACACTTTTCCTGAAAAATAATTATATTTAATTATATTCATTATTTTAATTAGAGAACTACATTATTGAAAGAAAAAGATAAACTATACACATGTTCAAAATGGAAAAAAAGATATTTGGACACCCAAGCACATTCTATAACTAGCTCAGATTAGAGCCAGGTGGTAAATATTATCATATCAAGATTACGATTAAAATGTATGGTGGATAACGATGATAAAAAAGCAGACAATTCAGGTTTCTTTAAAAGTCTAAAGTGGGTAAAAATGACCCTCAACAGTCTCAAAAGGGTTAAATACTATTGATTGGAAAAGTGCAGGTAATCATTTAATATTGTTGCTGATGACACTTGGTGTGATATTTTGGATCTTATTCAATGCAATGTAGGCATTTTCAAGCGTGACGTAAGTGTCAAAAAGAAACTGTCCAAAAGAAGTTTTGGGCTACTGTGAATACCATGAGATCATAATTTTTCCGTAATTTTTGTATATGTATTCATAGTTTGGCTTGTCTGACCGCTCTTGGCCGTTACTCTGACTGTCTTCGTTTGGTCAATAATTGGCTGGAGACGGATGGTCAGGCAGCAGACCTCTTCACTCTGAGAGCTCGTCTTTACCACCAGCTTAATCAGGTCAGAGCATCATTCACAGCGTTCAGAAAAACATTGCCGTTCGAGTCACTGTAATGAACAGGTAAGAGGGCTGCGTATCTCCTCAGATGGCTTTGTGCTATCATGACTTGAGGTCAGCACTCAGGCTGAAACCATGCTGTCCAGAAGCACAGGCGCTGCTGAAGACCCTGAAGGAGACAGCCGAGGATTCCCATCAGGCAGCTGTTGATAAGGCATTGGAGGGAGAGCTTTCAGATGCATTGGGGAAAATAAACACTGCTCTGGAATATAACCCCAATAAAGGACAGTACTACCTCTTCAGGTAAGGGACAGAAGAGCTGCATACTGCTTGTATTGCTTTTCTATTATCAGTCAAAAATTAAGACACACTGATTATATATTTATGACTGTTTTCCAGGGTTAGGGTTATTGCTGTTTTTTTTTACTGTGTATTTTTTTAGCTATATAAGTAAAATCAGCTTTTTCCAAGTGCTGCATGATGGTACTATCATAATATATGTACACAAAACATGGTATTATTATGGTAAAAATTAATTTACATTGATGACAATTTAAAAATAGATAAAAGGGTCACAAGAAAATTTAATCTTAAATATAATTTTTGTATAAAAATCACTCCTTGATGAGTGATTACTTGATGAACTGGTCTTTTCAGCAGTGATATACAATAGGACAAGTCTTGTTTGTACAGTATTTGTTCTGTAAATGCTTTAATTAGAAGTTATTTAAAATCAATCAATTAAATAAAACATGAACTACATATAGTAAAGTAGAACTACATATAGAGATTTGATATAAATGGCATTAAAGAGAGTTTACCAGAAAGTGTTTATAGAGAATGTTGGCAACTTTCCATATTATTTTGTCCATGCTGATTGTGGAAATCAGTGGGTATGGCAACAAATTGGTTACCGATATTCTTCAAAATTTATTTTGTGTTCAACAGCTAAAAGAAAAGTATACAACTTAACTATATAAACTCTCTATAAAATACAAATATTTCCTGTCTGCTCATAGGGGGATTTTGTATCGGCGCCTGAAAGACTTCACTGCTGCCATTGAGGACCTGATTCTTTCTGTTGAGTTCTGCGGGGTTGGAGAAGATCCTCCTCAAAGAGGCATGCAGGACAATTCAGAGGATTTAGAGGAAGATGCTCAAACCCAACTCGTACTCACATACAATGATTTTGCCATTCAGTGCTTCTCCCGAGGGCTGTACGGTGAAGCCATCATGCTTCTGAACAAGGCCATAGAGAAACAGAGAGACGCAAGTGAGCTGTTCATCAACAGAGGAGGTGTGGACTAAAAAAATAAAGAGGTTAATGGGTGTTGGGCTGAAAGTGACGTGAAGATGATGACATTTCTTTAAAAGAGGAATTTATTCAATTAGAAATTGGATTGGTTCTTTTACATCACTCAACATAACAGACCAGAATTTGTATTATAGAGAAAAAAAGTCTTTTTTTCCCCCCTCAGATTGTTTTTTTAAGCAGTGTGAGTGGACTTTTGCACTGGCTGACTATCAGCAAGCAGAGGAGATGGATCCTGAGAACACAGATATCTGGCTACGACTTGCTGTTATTCACAATACACTGGGTCTGCACAGCTATGAAGAAAAGTAGGTTCAAGCTATGTGGTTAAGCATGAAATTCTAAACTTAATAGTTTACCTTGTGCCTCTTTGTATTATTTTAAATATGTGTTTTGTTCCAGGAACTACCAGGAAGCAGCAGACAAGTTTTCTGTTGCTATAAGGTACAACCCAGGAGAAGTTCATTACTATGAGAACCGAGCCAAAGCTTATATTAAAGTGGCCAAAATGGAGGAGGCCAAGATGGACGCTATTAGAGTCCTTATCTTGGTGCCCACAAATGATCAGGTTATTCTCTCTTTGTCACATTTCCAAAATATGGTAAATGTCCCTAATCAAATATGGATAAAAGGTCTTTAATGTCTTAAGATTTAATGGCTATTTAATGGCATCAAACTCCCCACTCTCCCTCTGATAATCACCATGTCAGGAAAAAAGGCTATATTATGTACAGATCCATTTATACAGATTAAAATATTACATTAATAAAAAATATTTTTTTTTCAAAATTAATTATTTTGGCTTCTAAATGCAATAAATAATATTAAATATTACCTGGAGAATATTTAGAAATAATAGGTGAGAAATAAGCTTAGAAATATACAATGGCTTTTAAAAAGACAAAAAAATATTTTTCTCTTCAGCTGGACATGAAAAAAATGACTTTAAGAAGAACAGGTGTATTAAACCTTATTTATTTATTTTTTAGATGGAAAAATGCCATCTTTAAATGTAGTTTATCATTTCTAAATCTCATTTTAGGTGGTGCCTTTGCTGTTGAGTCTGCTCCCAGGATGCTCCTTGACAGATATTATGTCCTGTGCCACTGCACAGTCAGTCAAAACTCAGCTGACGGCAAAGATTCAAGCTTTCAAACTAGCAGTCTCCAAGGTGTCAAGGTTTGTGAGCATGCTGATGAATAAACTCACTGTGGTTTAGTTTGACTTTAGAGATGCCTGAGTTCTCTTATCGTCAGAAATATTATGCTACATTGGGGGAAGTTTGCTATATTGCTAGAAATCAGCTTTTAGTTTTAAGAGCTCCATTTCTTCTGCTATAATTAGCAGGATGGCCATTGCCAAAGAGGAGAATCTGTCCCAAACATCCTTACAGAAGTTACATGCTGAAGATGGCTCAGAGCAGATGATGAAGCCATGCCTCACTCAAAGAGAGGTGCAATGCAAGCTAGTCAAGAGAAAACAACAGGTAGACATGTGCCAGATCTACACATAAAATTGTTTGCTACTGGTGTTGAAAATACTGACCGATATTGTCATAGAGAGCCACTTTACAACCCCATTTCATGAACGTACTGTATATACATATATATATATTTGGTGTACTACAGTATTTATATGCAGAAATTGACTGTGGTGGTTATATGATATGCAATGGTTACATTTAGTGGTGTGAGGTAGGTGCGTATTATATGTACACAAAGACATTGCATATAATATGCACAGGAAAACAGCTTATTATATACATGCCAAAAACTTGCGAATCATATGCATGCCAAAGTTGATTTCTGCATATAAACAGCACACCAAATAGAAACTCAGAATCATACTATTGATACGAATGTTCATGAGACCAGCCTCCAACATTATCACCCACATAACAGACATTATCATGTACATTTTTGGAATCAGTAATATGTTTTTGTTTTATTTCCCAATGTGGTGTTTAGCTGTTTAAAATTGCTAATGGAAATTATTAATGTTTGAAAAGCTATTATCTTATCCTGAAAAAAATGATTTTAAAATGCTACAGAAATATTATTTTTTAGGGCAGTTTGAAATGGCTGTTCATCTAAAAACTATTGAAGTTCAAATTTGGTTTAAAAATGTCCAAAAATATTTTCCGTATAAACCTCTTTTGTTTATATTACAGGAAAAAAACTAAAAACTTTTAGTTCACTGTAAAACATGTGGAATAAATAACTAATTATTTGCTCCAGTTATAATTCTTTCATTTTTTTATGATATCATTCCCAGTTAAATGTGTGTTTTCTCAGAAAGGCTAAATCTTTTAACTTGTAACATTAATCTCTTCTGTTTATGGTGTCAGTTAAATCAAGCTGTGAAAAGAGCCCTGCAGCAGAGGCAGCCCCTGCACAATGACGGGCCCCGTCTGGCCCTTCTACGCCCCATACCTGAAGAGCCTAGAGTTCAGGAACGACCCTATGTGTGGAGGAAATTCGGGGGCTTTGGGCTCAATTGTTAAAGGCTCATTGGTATGAAGCAGTCTTAGAGACTATGGTGACTGTATTCCCTTAATACTATACTTTGGGTTTTAGACTTTGGGTTACAAACATGAAAATTTCTGAATGTGTATAGCATTCATTCTTCTGTGGAAAAACAAACAAAGATTTTTTGAAGAACATTGGAGTCCAAACCCTGAAGTCTGAACTTTTTTGGAACAGTTTTAGAACGTGATGAATATCTGAATTATGTATTACATTTCCTTCAAAGTTAAGGGTTGTTTTGGCATTATATTTGATTAAGTCAATTCCTTGCTATAATGCTGTGGGAGTTGTTTTGTTCATAGCAGCTGTTGCTGCTCAGAGGTCCTCAGCAGCTGGGGAAACAGCTGAGAAAGTGAACAGTATAAAAACACCACTGGCAGCTGATCCCAGACTTTTATCACAGACATTTACACTCCCTTGCTAATAGTGAAACACATGTTTTCAGCCCCTAGAGGAGACAGCCCAAGATTTTTTGGCATTTCAACAATGGAACAATCAGACGTCATATTCTGACATTTATTGTCCTTGTGAAAAAAGAAAACATACATGAAATAAAGATTTAATTTCTGTAACTGACCGGTTTAGTCCAGTCTACTGTTATGTAGACTGAGGGCATTCTCTCAGCTGTGTGGTGATTTATAATCTCCACTTGACTTACAGCTTATCTTTGTACACGATATGAAGTAACACTCAGTTATTATCATCATGTTAGACCTTAATCATTTTAGACGCCTTATTAATTTGAACATTGGATGAAAATGAGGCTGTAAGGGATAGACCTACAGTCTTGACAATGCCTCACAGTGTTTAAAGGTCCAATATTTGTGTAATTTAAAAAAAAATGGTTTCATGGAGTTTTTGTCTACTGACAGCTTTTTATTGTAAATCAGGGAGAAAAAAAATAAATTAATTAATAAAGTGCAAAAAGTCTTTCATCTTATATTTCCGTTTAGTGTGCAAGCTTTGTGTCCTAAAACACACTAGAAATGTCAGGTCAAGTCTGACATTTCCAGTTTGTTTCGGGACATATGCTAACAACAATAACTTGTCCTTTTTAAAAGAAAGGGTCACCCAAAAAATCCTTGTCTCATAAAAAGATGTATAAATAGTATGGCAAATAAAAACAAAAACTTGTGGTATTATTGCTGATTCCTGAACCTGATAGAGGATGCTGGCTAAAGCATATAAAGTGAGGAAATTCCAACTTTGCAAGGCGCTTTTGACTCACAAGTAATGTTTTTTAGTAAAAGAACCTGCTACTTATTGTGGAAAATGTTTTTTTTTTTTATTTCAACCACAACAAACACAATGACTTGTCTTAACACAGCCCCTTGTACTGTGATACGGGAGAAAGACCCATTATCAACTGGCTCGACACGCTGAGGGCCTGCGCTAAGTGATGGGAATGGCGCCCTCTGTTGGCGATTCGGAAACCACCGAAGGGGTTGGCGGCTCCCCTAGCTGTCTTTCGGTGACTGGTTGGGTAGCCGGGCCGAACTGAACACAACACAGCCCCTTGTGCTGAGTGATGATGTCAGGGCCCGTAGCTAGCATTTCGGGGGTTCACATAGATGGGAGACAGCTCCTTGAGCTGTGAAATCGGAACCAACCGGGCATGGTACAGCACCCCTGGCTGTGTAAATGGGAAACCGGGACCAGAAGAGCATTACATGGCTCACTGTACGGGGAAACGGGTCTGGCCATACGAGAGCCGCGCCATGGGTTAACTTTGGTGCCCGCAGCGCGGCGATCACTCTTTCCCGAGCCGCATACGCGATCGTCCCCTTTCACCTCCCCAACAGTGAAAGAGGAACCACAGATAGACAGGACATGATCTATGAGCTGCTCAAGTGACCAGCTCAGGTCCTTAAAGTGTACTTGATTCAGCACATTAAAAGTCCAAGCCACACATGAAGCAGTCCTTAATAAAATGTTCCTCTGCATTGACATGGTGACTGATAGAAATAAAGTCGCTGGAAGAGCGAGCACAAATGAGTCGGTGATATTATAGTGACATCCAGGCGGGAATCGTCAACAGATAATCCAACAGGCAGAGTAGCAAAATTCAAGGAACACAAATGAATGATAACATAAACAATGAACCGTGAACAAGACGCAAACACAAGGGGGGTTTTATACAGGTGAAAGTAGGTCAAAGGGGTGGAGCAAACAATCGAACACCTAGACTACCAACGAGTGGGCGGAGACATGAGTTTGTGGCAATGAGTCCATAATAAACACAAAACATACATAGTCTGCTGGGCGCTGGAGTGTCATCCAGTGGCCTGAGCTGGCACCTCCAGCTGATCGTGACAGAGTTAGTATAAGTTTGGTATAAATTGTGCGTTATGCTAGTATTCCATGTCAAACTTAACCGAGGTGGTTAAGTTCATTTTCAACTCTTATCAAGCATATCTACAATTTGCTAATTAAGATGTTTGGGTTGACTTAAAAAGTTCAGTTGGGTGTTTTTGAACAGAGGTAGTTATTTCTTGAAGAAATTTTGGAGCTCTTACATGTTGTTACATGCGACAATACAAGTTTAGGATTTGTACTTGCTGCTTTGTTTATTTGTCAGCATTTGTATGCATAAAGCAAATGAGATCATATTTGTCTGCAGGACACTGTGAGAGGAGCCTCAAGCTTCTGGATAAGCATGCTAAAAAAAGTGAAATGGCTGTAGGCTATAAAAGAGCATTTTTATATTCACCTAATCCAATATTGGTTTCTGGTTAGTACAAACAGGGATAAAAAGTACCCCATGCCCATAGTTAAATTTACTGTTTACTGCCAGAGGTCCTGGACATGTTGTTTAGAGACATGGCATCATAGCTTCTCTCAAATACCAACAGATGAAAAAATCTAAAGCTGGCTGCCTCTGTTAGAATTCTTACCATGGTTGGATCTTCCATTGGGACAACAATCTAAAAAAACACCAAAATCCATACAAAAATGGATCACTTATCACAAAATGAAGCTTTTGCCATGGCTGTCCCAGTCCTCTGACCCGAACCCTATAAAAAATGAAAGAGGTGAACTAAAAAGGAGACACGTCCTGATTTTCCATATTTTGTTGACCCTGGAACAAGATTTTACTGCACAAATATAGTTTTGACCATATCTCTACACCTAAACCTAACCTTACCCATGAGTAATGCCTAAAATCAGAGGAAGTGATAGATGACTGACACTGATGTACAAGCACCAAACACTGATTGTAAGCCTAAACTGTAAACTGTGATTGGTTAATCACAATGTTGTCCCAGGTTCAACAAAGATTTTGACCCAGGGACAAGTTGCGCTTGGTAAAATCAGTATGATTTGCACGCTGCTTAAATGCTGGACAAATTCATGATACGTCACCAGAGAGAAAAAGAAGTCTGTTGTTTTTCTGAGTAGGCTATTTGTGAAATTTGCTAAAACAGGTAAATTTTAACTATTGAAAAGTGCATATGTTAATTAAACACTGTTTAAACATCTAGTCACTTTTATTTTTTATACTGTACACAAAAATATCCATTAAATTAAAATCACTATAAACCAGCAGTTACATCCATTAAACATACAGAAGTCAGAAGTCCCTCTGTTGTTTAACATCATGAAAGGACTATTAGAGTAATCATAAAGCTGTGATTAAGTCTTCTGTCAGCGATGAGCAAGAAGAACGTCATTTCTACAGACGCTTACACAGCGACAAACTCCTTGTACACTAAAGAAAATCTATTGCCTGAAATAGAAACCCTAACAGCCACTCCCTCCTCGCACTCTCTGGCTCTGCCACACTCAAAGCATGGTGAGCGAATACAGCGGTTAGTGGACCTTCACACTTCCACTCCAGCATCCCTGCAACTTCAGCCATGAGTTTGCTTCACTTCTCAACCCTTCTGGGTAGGTCGTCGGTCGTTTTGGTTTAGTTCGTTTGCATGCATCTTTGCATATGTGCAAATTTAATTTATTGCGTCCAATTGCTTCAACGTAGACTTATTTGTTGCTGAATGGACTTTTTACACTTTTATGTCCGCTGGCAGAACGCTTTAAACGTCTTTAAGTGTCGCTGAGGTGTTATAGCTTAGTGTTCATGTGATGTAATGTCATCCTCAGCGGTCGCTCTTCTAGTGCGGGCTCAGACGCAGCTTTTGCGGGGCTCCTGCAGTTTTGAGTCGGACAGCTGCGGCTACACCTCTGATCCCGCTTATGATGTCTGGACCATCAACGAGGAAGGTATGACTATCTGATTTTTTTAAGGGGCTCAGGCACATTTATTACGCTTTTGTCAGTTATACAGTACCTGCTGTGCCATAAACTGTCTGGCTGTCTGAGACCATCAGTTAGACATCAATTGGAGGTATGGTTACAAAATACCCCCCACTCTTGCACCCCAATAGAGAAGCATAGGACACTAGGTGGCACTATATATGGTATAATAACTAACTTTAATAGTTTGAGTAAATTTCATCCTCTTTTTGAATAATTAAGGAGATATTTACCCATTCTTACCCTTAGTTCTGTCATTATTCACTCACCCTCATGTTGCACCAACCCCGTTGGAGTTTGGTTAATCCAAAGAAATCCAAGAAACCCGTGTCTGTTCTGGTAACCAAAATGTAGAAAATTTTGAATCCTTAAAAAATTGAGCTGTTCAATTCAAGAAATATGACAAGATACAGTTGAATCACTTTATATTACGGAAAGATTTAATTTGTTGTTAACTAAATATTTGTGTTGATGGTAGATAAATAAAATCTTACGTTCAATCTGTTTATCATCTGAAGCAGAATTTCAGTGGAGCACAAGCATCTCAGGTCTCATATAAAATAACTTAATTTGTGTTTTGAAGACCAAAGTTATATGACATACAACATTGACACGATGATGAAAGATAAACATTTTTGTGTGCTTGATCCTTTTAAGTCATAAGAAGCCATCTGCCACGACAGGTGTTAGTATAATGTATAGCTAAAATAACACTGACGCTACCGTGACAAATAAAAACCATCGAAATGTGTGCAAATACCACACATCCATCTTACATTTCTAAAGACATTTAAGACATTCCCAAATTAATTCACACAACCTTGATATTGAGCAGGTGTGGTACTGAAATGCATCAAATCAGTATAAAGTCAGGCCGTATAAAAATTGCTGACCCACTTTTCTTCAGTATTTAAGGCTTTATGGTTGCACATCTGCACTTCATAGAGGACGTCTGCTCTACATAACAAGACTTCTTCTCTCTGTTGGTCTTATTCTGACATCACACAACTGCTAAGGGTTTGCCACAGATTATTAATTGGCCTGTATGATGCACTCTGGCCAGAGATATTTCACAGATCGTGCTGACAGCTGTGATCCTAGACATTTTTTCTTGTATTTTCAATTCAATTTTGCATTCAGCACAGTGAGCGCTTTCCGTAACCGTCTGTGCTCTGTTCTAAAAATGATTTTGTTATCATTGCTTAACTTCTGTTTTTGTCCTCTGCCAAAAACGATGATGCTTAGTGAACAGCTGGATGGGTTCAGCTGTTGTGGGGAAAACAGAGTAGTTGCTTCTGAATGACCGCAAACCAAAGTATGATGAAGGAAGTATATTCCAGTGAGCATACGTCAGGCAGTTGTCTGGTTGACAACTGTCGCAACCTTTTGCTTGTGAAGTGAGTTTTTCCCCAACAGGTCAATAAAACAAGACTGGGCAACACATTTGTGTCTCTGTTTGGTTTCCTGGACAACACAGACTTTGTAGTGGAAACGCAGCAGAGACATACTTCTTAGTTTTAGGAAAATGGAAGCACTTTACTAAATGTTTAATGAATGGATTCAGATATTTGCCAGATATGCATGTTACTGTATATTCAAATGGTTACACTGAAGATAATTCACAGAACCATTTAGAGTATTCACTGTATTTATTTATTACATATACATGCAGCCAAAATTATATAAGAAAACATTTCCAAAAGGAGTTAAGATAAAGAGATGGAAATTATGAGACATAAAGAGAGCTGGTGACCTTGTTTCTCCATCCATTTTCAGTCAGCTGTAGAACTCATTAGGTCTTTGTAGATGTACAGCAGGCATTCACAGAGTTCACCTCCATATTTAAGTTAACAGGTTACTTCTAGCTGCTGCAGTGATTTGTGAATTCACTTATTACATATATACACTAGATTATAGTGTGTGACAAAATGCATCATCAGCATAGACAGCGACGGCTGCCACAGGACAACAGCGCCAGCGCCAGAGGAGAGAGAGATACAGCCAATCAATGGATGAGGATTATTGGGAGGCCATGATAGACCATGATAGAATTTGGCCAGGACACCCCTACTCTTTACGATGAGGGTCATGGGAATTTTTAATGACCACAGAGAGTCCGGACCTCGGTTTAACGTCTCATCCGAAAGACAGTGTTTTTAGCCCTGTTGCAAAAATATTCGTCTCAGCTTCAGACGTCACGTCCACGGAACATTGGCTGAAAGTCTGATGCATATGGCACACAAAAGTGGAAACACTTCAGGAGTTTCAAAGTCTTTTTCGGATTGGTTGAGTTATACATGGTTGAATGAAAGCTGCCAAATATACTCTTTAAATACAAAACAATAATCTTTATTTATTTACTATAGTATGTACATGTGCATCCATTATACCCTGTATGCTCATCTCACAAATGTACATTTTTAGTTTGTCAGTTGCATAGCAAGATACAGTTTCTTGATTGCTTGTAATGTCAGTGACAGGTTTCTGACGAGAAGGCTTTTTTTATTGATGCTACACGTCATCTCATCAGAGAAGACATGTTGCTGTGTGGTGTTTGTGTCCATAAATAAGAATAGTCAGGAAGCCAATAAGCCTCTGTTTACCTGGAAACCAAGTTTTGCACAGCTGAGACCATAACATTAATGAATTAACTCCAAAAGTCTCTGCAACTAATTACAGGAACATTTCCTGGAACCTTTTTACAGTGTGTTATAACAGGCCATGTAGGTCATTGACGTCATGTCTTCCTCCAGTCAGTTGTATTGTGGTCATCTCATGTTAGTTTGAAATGTTCAACTGTATGTTGACCTTGTGTCTATGCTAATGCAGACTGTTGTTAACACTCTGATTTGTGGTTTATTGTGAATCATTCCACGAAACGGGGACTCAAGGCAATAGACCTTACCAAAGACATGACTTCACCTACCTCAAAAGCTGATGTTATGGTCAAAGAAGTGGGAAATTTAAGATTGATATTCACTCATGGACTAAATATATGAGGTCTCAAAAGAGGACCAAACCAAAAATGTAGAAATAAGTGTGTTTTATAAGAGATCATAAAGATAAAAAAAGCAAGCTTCTTTTTTCATCTGGCACCTGGAATGAATCATCATGAGAACATCTGGAGCTATCAGAGATCATTGAAGCTAACGGCAGCAAACACACTCTTACATCATGTTGAGGTTTGATGCATATTAAACAAGAGAAAACTGGATACGTTCACAACATATATGATTACTTTACATCTGACAGCTGATCTTTCTTCTTTAAAAAACTGTTTAAATGTGAACGTTTCTGTGCTCTAAACAGTTGGTCTGTTGAAGTCCGAAGATTAAATGGACTGTTAAATTAACACTTGAGTCTCCCATGAGTCTCTGGTGTAATTGCTTGCACTTTATTTTGGAGAATCTGGTACAGATCACAATTGTTTACAGGCACACAGTTTAAAATGGTGACAATATTTCAGTTGCTTTGTCAGTTGCTTGAGTTTCTGTGCTTTACTGATGACCCTGTGTGACCCCTTATTAATTTGACAGATTTGGCTTTGAAAATCCAAGATGCATTGTTATAGTCACCAATAAAAAATTACGCAACTTAATGTTTAAACAGTCAGTAATGTGTTTTTGAAGTGTTTTTGTTCTCTTGTGATGTAATGCGCTTATTTTGCAAGTGTTTTCTTCTGATTCTTTCAGGCCGCTTCATCACAGCGGAGTCCTCATCTTTTAGTGAGAAAGAGAAGTATGTCCTGGTCAGCCCGGAGCTGGAGCTCAGAGACTGGAGCTGTGTGCGGTTGGTCTATCAGATCTCAGGCTCAGGCTCTCTTCAAATGCACTTACGACCCGAGGGTGAGAACTTTGACTACAAGTTATGGACAACGGACAAACCCTCAGACAGTTGGCTCATTGCCAGCGTGGACATCCGTAATATGTCTGGGGCTTACCAGGTACCTGCCTGACATGGCACAGTCACTCCTGTGTTTAAATGAGAAGGGGGTAGTTTATGTGATATAATGTAGTCAAGACTATTCTTAGTAGACTGTTAGCTTAATAGAGGCTTTGAGTGGAGCCGAGAGAAGAAAAGAGCCCTTTGTTAACAGAAATACAGTGGATACACCTCTGCCTTGATCAGACAAGCACTTATGCTGTTTTACTATGCTAGCGGTAACAGTGACTTTCTGGGAATTACATTTGGAAAGAGACTGAGAGCAATACTTGGTCTTTGTAAACAAGGGAATAGAGATTGACTTTGTTTAATAACAATTGTTACTGTATGAATTATGATTGGAAAAAAGTAAATCCATTACGCTAGTTTTGACTTGAGGTGTGTGATGTAAACCTTCTGATATTATATTTACTCTAAAATTAGAGTGTTTAAAACTTAAACTGTGTTTAATTTAATGAGTCACTGAAAGAAAGTGAAAATGAGTTTAATGAGTTTTCTAGGCTTTAGAAAATCAGGGTTTTTGATTTTGTTGGTGCATATTTAACTTTGTTAAACAGTTTCACTTCTCTTTGCTTACCACCTTTTGATTTTCAGTTATTATTTGACGCTAAACCCAGTGGAGGAATGGGAAATAGCGTTGCTCTTTTTGAAATACACATCATCCCTGGATACTGTATAGGTAAATCCTCTATTTTGATACTTGGGGTACACATATTATTGACCACATCCTTGATGCTTTAATAAGGAAAACATATTTGTTGTGTGCCTCCCGTCCAATAATTGCAAGAAGCTTTCTTCCATGTAGCTTTTGAAAAGAAACTTTCACTAAAGTAAAATAATAAATGTTTGACCCTCCTTAATGTAGCGTGACAGATCCATATAACATTTATGTTTCACTACTAGTTACAGCATAAAAAAACATGAATGAACATCAGTGGGTATGATGAAAGAAGCTGTAAAACATAGTGAAATGTATTTAATTATTTGGACATAAACACTCAATCAGTGTTTCAACCACAAAAAGAGACCTGAATAGGAAAGCTTGTATACAATGTCACATAAGATTACACTCACCACAGAAAAGGCATTTAATGTCCATAAAGATATTAATAAGCTGGAACAAAACAATAACTCTAGAGATGAACATTTTGCATATAATATGTACAGTAAGTGTAATATGTGCATTGTTACTTAGTAATTTCACTTCATCTGTTGTGATGACCTATTCAAACTATGTTTATGACTGTTTAAGCTTAAAGAATCATCAACTTCTGTAAAACGATCATCCGATGATCCCTTTATTGATATAAAGTAGAGTTTATTCAAATAATTTTATTTTCAGTCAAAATCAGAATCAAATTAATTAAATTGTTGTCAGTATATGCTATTTAATACAAATGATTGAAATTAATAAATAAGCTTAATAAATAAAAAGCAATATAAAAGAACAGTTTGCCATAATAAAACCCCTGTCTTTTCCTCACCTTCATGTTGCTCCAAACCCTTTTGACATTTCCTTTTTAAAAGTACAATAACAACAGTCTGTAACATTTATGTGCTGCTTTCCAGTGAAGTTATTTAGAACTAAATTGTCTGTTCACTCAAAATCTGGCAAAAAAAAAAAGAATCCTTGCGCAGTCCTTATTGGTTCTCATGTCTGTGGTCAACAATGTAGATGTACATCATAGAATTACCCCAACTCTTTAGGAACCACTGTGGTAATGCAATTATAAGTTCCTCCCCAAAACAACAAATCAAAAGTTTCAATAATTGTATTGTTAAATGTGTGTTTCAGAGTGCAACTTTGAAGAGCACCACTTGTGTGGCTACAGTAATCAGTGGAATCCCAATGTGAACTGGTATGTGGGTGGGAGTTTGGTCCGGGACCCTCAGTCAAACCTTCCAGATGACCACACCATGAACAATAAGAGAGGTAACACAGACTGACAGGATGGCTTCATACTGCACAATAGTTCAAGAACTGGAATGAATCATACCAGGCGATACAACAAGACCATAGCTTTTTCCAACCCATAATTCCCCTGGTTTGGAGCTTGCTTGTTCTCTTACCCTGAGGAATGTGCTTTGTGAATCTTTCATTTGCTTTATTTTTCCACTCTCAACTAGGTCACTACATGTATGTGGACTCAGTTTATGCTAAAAGGTTCCAGGAGGTGGCCAAGTTGGTGTCGCCAATGACTACCACTTCAATGGCAGGGTGCTTGTCCTTTTACTATCAAAGGGACCAAGCCATTGGGAATTTCTTCTCAGTCTTCACCAAGGACCAGCTGGGCCACTATGATGAGATATGGAGGCCTGATGTGTATGCAACAACTGATTGGAAGTTAGTGCAAGTGGATATTAAGGCACCACATCCTTTAGAGGTCAGTGGAGTTTGTTCGTGTCCTTGTATTTTGCAGTTTCAAGAAAGTGTTGGTGGTGTTCTATTGTTCTAAAAATCAATAAAAATTATCTTTAATTTGTTTTTCATAAAATAATGAAACAATGCACATTACTTTCTAATATTACATATTAGAAATGAACCCTCATCTTCCATATTTAACCATACTGAAGGTACAAGTCATACACAGCATACATAAACATTTTCTTTAAATAAGTGCACATTAAACTACAAATTTTCACTTTAAAACGTATATTGTCTCATCAGCTAATATACATCAGCTTATAAACATTAACAAGAAACAAATTCAAGAAAAATCATAAAATGGTCATAGTATACATTTTAAGTAAACAGTAAATAATTCAAATGCATGCATGTCAAATGCTGTTTGTTTCCTTCGAAGAGCAGCAATCTGTGAAACATATGTGTCCCAAGTTTGAATCCTGGCTCAGGGACCTTTCCCAATCCTGCCTGTCTCTCTCTCCCACTTTCGTTTTTTTTTGCAGTTACACTTTCATAAAGGCAAAAACAAATCTTAAAAAAATAAATAAATAACACCTTTATTTGCCCATGTGCTGGTCTATAGTTCGTAGCATGTGCATGCTGACACTATCCATGTGTAAGCTTTTGTTTAGACCAGTGTTCCTCAAATGTTACCCTGGAGGTCCGATGCTCTGCAGAGTTTAGCTCCAACCCTGATAAAACTCACCTACCTGTGTTTTATAATGATCCTTAAGACACTGATTAGCATGCTCAGGTGTGTTTGATTAGGGTTAGATCCAAACTCTGCAGTGCATTGGACCTCCAGGGTAAGATTTGTGGAACCCTGGTTTAGAACATGGTATGTCTATATCTTACAAGTTTTAACTACACACAATATACTAGTGCCACTTGCAAATACACTTCCGGGCTTAAGAGCTGTCTTAACAAGACTAGTACCTATTTATAAAAGGGGGCTTCCATGGTTCATAATTAACATATAGAAGAAACTTTGCAGAGTTATGTCATATTACAGATAAGTTTTGGTCAAACAAGTATGAAATAATGTTCTAGAAATGGTTCTTTACACCCTCTATATAAATATATTTGGAACTCCAGTAGATGAATGGCTAACACACTTTTGCAATTATTTTCAATAATAGCAGTAGCTAACATTGTTTAATGTACATTAAGTTAGTTTGAATGTCACTACCTTAGACTAATATTCTTATTATGACATTTGTAATAAACTGGAATAAACACAACCGTTCAAAAGTAAGGCGTTGGTAAGTCTCTTAGGGTCACCAAGACTGCATTTACTTCAAAAATATAATAAACATTAATATTGTGAATTTCTTTTGCAACATACATAAAAAATCATGTTAATTTTAAAAGCAGTTTTTTATTTTAGTATATTTTCTAATTAAATCTTTGCTTTACCTTTGATCAATTTAATAAATGCACCCTAACTAAAAATATTAATTTCTTTACAAAAAAACGTTCAAGCTGTTTACAATTGAGAGGTTTTTAACATGTTTTTTATATAAATAAATATATAATATTATGCTAGATTAAAATCTCACACATGTTATGTAAGTAACTTTAGGTATTATATTTATGTTAATAAGAAATGACAGCTATTAGGACATGTTGTTTTGTGCAATTATCAAAATCCTTGTAGAGAAAACTGTACTCATTTGTTGTAAACAAATCAAGTATGGATAGTTACAGTATATGATTAAAACAATCTTATAACTGACTGAATAAATTTGGTCTAAACTGCTCTGATTATTAACTGCAACAATGGTAAGAGATATTTTAAGTAATTTCCAAATGTAGTTTAAAGAGTGATATATTTTTGACTATAAATAACAGTATCTGTACTGCAGAGAAAAGAGTGTTTATTTTGCATGTGTAGGAATAGTATAAACATAAAGTGAAGAGCTAGCACTGTGGCTGCCATGTTTGAGTGTGAGCAGCCAACTCTGGAAGACAATGTAAATAATGAGAGTAGGAGTGTGTGTGGAGTCTGGAGATTCTCTCCAGCAGATGAGTTCACTGTCTGAAGTGTTACTAATGTCTTTCTTTGAACCTTAGTGTTTTTTTTTATCACTTTAAAGCTTACAAACTAAATCCATTTTCTTTTCTTTCTTTTTTTTTTTTTTTTTTTTTGCAAATGAACGAATTTTAATTTGTCCAGTATTGTTTTCCTAATCTTGGGTACTTCATGTGTCTAATTTAGATTGGTTGGTGTGTTTGGTTTGCTAGGTGGTGTTTGAGGTGGCGTTCAACAGTGCTCGTGGTGGCTATGTTGCTTTGGATGACATATCTTTCTTCCCAGAGTTTTGCCACATAGAGACAGGTCAGTGTGGTCCTGTTACATAATAAGCACTAACACACTTTATGCAACTGTGAATAATCCCAAATAGCACAATGCAGCTGTTTACAGAGCTTGAAAACCACAAGGTTTTATGGTTTCCTTTCAACAGGCACTGTAACTTTGTGAACATATGTTAACTATTTTGTAGACATGTCATTTTAATCGCTTCTCTGGAATCATACTGTGTCCTGTACTTCTGTTTATCTTGCTTAAGTAATTCTCTACCATGCTTATTTGGCTGTGAAGATTGTCTGTGCTGTTCAATTATTAGAGTACAATAGGTGTGGGGTTTGGGTCATGCATTTGAAATGCAGTCACATTGATGTTACGTTGACACTGTTTTGTTTGGAAGCCCTAGTCTCCACAGCCTATGAGACACTAGTGAGTACAATTTGCATGCCCAGCCACTTCTCCATGCACAAAGGCGTACGAGTTAGTGGCATGTTAGTTAAGAGGAGCTCATCTGCCAGGCCAGTCCTCATGGGCCTCTCACACAATTTGCTTGTCATTGTGATCTTGAAGGAGATTTCCAGGCTGCCTTGCGGCGATCCAACAATTTAACTTGAGGCTCATCAGGTGTCGATTAGGCCATCAGAGGGCGCTGAGCTTCCTCCTTTTGGCAGGACATCTCTGATTTAACCTTTCTGAGAAGATGGACATTGCTAAGGCTCACATTTTTGATTCCCCCATCTTGCAGGCTTGCCTTTTCAGTGACTCTGTTGAGGACTTTGCCCAGCAGTGCTCTGCAGTCCAGAAGCAGAGGGTGGCCATCAAGCATATCTTCCTTTGGCATGATACTGCTGCCACCGGGCTGGGCTCCAGTCCGCTTATTGTCAAAGGCATCCGCCTGCAGTGTCTACATCTGCTCCTGTGCAGGCTGCTATTACACCTCAAGCTTCCACAGGATAATAATGCAGCCCATGCCCCAGGCAGCTGCTAAGCCCACTGAGCAGACAGGGAAGGGTTGTCAACCTAGAGATGGAAGGCTCTGGTTTTTCCCATTAGGTGGTGATGGCACTGCTCCCTTTCCCAAAGTAGGGCCAGCCCTTTGTAGGATCCTGAGTTTTGGGACACTCAGCCTTCGAGGTTTGATCCCACTGCTTCCCATCTCTGCCCCTCTGCGAGTGCATGGTTGTCCCTTTGTTGCCACTCCTACAGAGTCTGGGAGCCTTTGCTATGCAATTCGGTTCACCAGCCTTTCTCCTAGGTTCAGCGGTGTCCTCTTTACCTCAGTGGGCAACCGGCTCAACTGGCTCATTCTACCTTACTCTTGAGATCTGCGGCCCAAACAGATCTGGGGCTTAAGGTCAACTGGAAAAAGAACAAGCTCTACTTGTGACAGAGAAGCTCACAAACAAGTCAGCGCTGAACTGCCTGAACTTGTTCAAGGAAAAACAGTGGTTACAAAAAAATTCAGAGGCTCTGAGGATATGGCATCTTCAGTCGCGGTGACACTGCTTGAATTGCTGGATGCACTGGCTACATGGCCCGTGTCCTGAGATGGGCGTGGCACCTTTTGTCCGGCCATTCTTTCCTGCATGAAGAAGTGCTCTTAGAATAAGTGTCCAGGCATATTGTTGTTACAACAGGCTGGGTTACTAGGTGCAATGAACGTGCAGCCATGAGTTCCTGGACAGGACCTTGACTGCAGTGGCACATTACCTACCTCAGGTTGTTGAGAGTGCTGCTGGCCAGGCGCACTCAGCAATTGTGTTGCATTCCTATTGGTCAGCCTCTGTACTTTGGGTGATCTCTTGTGTGTTCCTTCCACACTATGGTTTTTCTCTTGGTAATCCCATGTCTTCCCCTTGCTAGAGTTGCTTCTGTCCAGTTTTTGCATTCGACTCTTCCCCCTCCAAATGAGGTCTTCCTCAGAAACTCCACAGAACTCTGTACTATCCACATGCTACCTCCCAGGGTGTGGCCTCCGTAGTGTCCCTTGCTGCATGGACTTAGGTACACTTCCCAAGTGTGTTACATCTGGCCGAGACCGTACCAACAGCTTTTTCATAACTATTGTGAGAGAGCAGAATTTCTCTATTTTTTGGTGGAAAAAGGAACAGCATCCCCTAGTGTAAGTTCCCCAGGCTCACAACAGGGCACTGGGCATGCTTGTACCTGCCAACATCTGCCCAAACATTTACAACACTGAAAGCGACTAACTGAAAGGGTAATTCTTGGTCACATATGTACACCTGTTTTCATAAAGGAGGAATTGAGACATTATGCAGCACAAACCTAAATGAATGGGTGCACAGTACAGTAGCAATGTCAACATATGTAACTGAAACCGTACCACCTCCACCAAAATTTGCTAACAAGAAATGTATGATCCACCATAATATACTTTGTGGCAAAAATAAGTATTTTTTTCTAAGAGAGGGCCTTCAGCATTAAATTCCAAAACACAAAAAGCCCAAAATTGCAGTTAAAGGGGAATTTTCTTGTTGTTGTCCTGTTATGTAGCAACCATACTGACATTCCATTTAGTCAGCAGTTGGAATTTACAGAAAGTCTGCCTATGTGGGAAATGTTCATGATGTGAGTTAACTTCATGTGTAACTCTTGTTCCAGAGCCAGCGTTTGACCCCTCTGTGGCAAACTGTGACTTTGAGGAGGGCCTGTGTCAGTATTATCAGGAACAGATTGGAGGTTCAGTGTGGAACAGGGTCTCTGTGAAACCAAATGTTTACCGCATCGGTGATCACACTGCAGGCACTGGTGAGAAGTGGGACTGTTTTTGTGTACAGCTTAATGAAGATTTTTTAAATCATCGATTTTCAACAATAAAGTTTAAAGTTATACTTTTTTAATCAGTGGGATTCGTTCAACTTCCCCACTTAACGTATGTTTAATTTGAATTAAATCAGTATTCTTAGTGAATAATGATTAAATAGTTTACTATAATTAAACTAATAAGGTTTTTTTTTCAGCAGAACAGATTTGGAGATATTTAGCATTACATCACTTGCTCACCGATGGATCCTCTGATGTGAATAGGTGCTGTTAGAGTTTTAACAGCTGAAAAAACAATCAAAATAATCCACATTTTCACTAAAGAAAGCATTATAATGGATGGTTGGAGTTTGACGGGAAGTGACCGTTTAAATTTAAAACTCCTGAATGATGGATATGTTTGTTACAGTCCTGCAGCACTTCACAAGACATTAATTGATGGACTGGAATCTTGTGAATTTCTTGTCGATTATTGCAATGATTATTATTAATGTTATTCTGATGGCACCCATTCACTGCAGAGGATCCATTACTGAGCAAGCTAAATTTCTTCAAATCTGTATTGATGAACATAACTAATTATGACTTCTAAATCTTTCATATCTGTCCATTACATGCACAGGGTCTTTTCTGATGGCCAACACTCATCATACATCTCGTCCAGGGTATGTGGGTCGTCTTTTTGGGCCGTCCCTACCAGGGAACCATAAATACTGCCTCAGGTTCTACTATGCCCTGCATGGCTTCATGAAAATAGATAATGCTCTGGCTCTCTATATCTATGATGAAAACAACATAGTTCAGGAAAAAGTCTGGACCGTGTCTGAGAGGTCTAAAGAGGTTTGGACAGAGGTGGAAGTCACATATATAAAGCCCATGCCTACCAAGGTAAGTGCAAAATGAATGGATAAAGTTCTTTAAGACTGGGTGGTGTGCATAATGATGGATCATTTTAATTAATTTCACTGTTTAATAGCGTAAGTAAATAAATTAGTACTTTTATTATGCAAGGATGCATTTAGTTGATCAAACGTGCCAGTAAAGACTTTATATACACAAAATTGCCATTTCAAATACACATTGCTGTTCTCTTGAACTTTTTGTTTATCAAAGAATCATTATCATGATTTCCATAAAAATAATAATCAGCAGAACTGTTTTTAACATTGATTATAAAAAGAAATGTTTGTTTAAGAAGCCTTTTAGAATAATTTCTGAAGGATCACGTCACACTGAAGCCTGGAGTAATGGCTGCAGAAAATGTACCTTTGCCATCTCAATTTTAAATATATATATATATATATATATATATAATTTTTTTAAATTTTATTTATTTATTTATTTTTTTATTATATTAAATATAATATATTTATATTTATAAAATATATATATTTAAAATGCATTCAAAAAGAAAACAGTAACAACATGAAGGTTTAAGTGTTCTTCAGATTATATGTGATAGATGAACATTGTCCTAAATGATAAGCACAAATTAAGTTTTAATCCTTTTTTGTTTTAGTAAAGTATTTTCTTGTCATTTCCAAATGCTAAGCCGAAACAAATCTTTTATTGAACTTTGGGTCACCCTGTGTGTGAATTCCTTTTGTAATCTCAGGGATAATAAGTGAAGCGCAAGACTCTTTCAAATGTAGCATCTGTCTAACCACAAACCACATCAAAACCCCATTAATATCATTTCCATTTGTTGAATATTTTATTGAAAATGTCAAAGCCATTTATGAGAAAAAAAAAAATCAAGTTTTACAGTGAGGTAAATGTTAAGGACACATCACATTGTCTTTTAATTAATGCTTAGTAGACTTTTTTTCTTTTTTTTTTTTTTAGTAAAATGATGACATACTTGACCATTTTCTTTATTTTAACTATCTGTCATTATGGACTTTTTTTGTCTTAACTTCTCTTTAAGGTAGTATTTGTCAGCATCTGCAGAAACTTCTGGGACTGTGGGCTTGTGTCTCTCGATGACATCTCAGTGACTCTTGGAGACTGTCAGGTTGCTACAGGTACTTCTGCCCTTTTGACAATGAGAAAAAGCCCTATTCAGATGGTATTTGTATTGCATTCTGATGTAAGTACATTACAGGGTGATTTATTGGCATTTTGCTCCCACCGCCCACTCGACAATTCCTGTCTGAATCACCTACAGTATTGCCCACATCCACATCTCTGAATTTAAAAGCAGAAATTATTTCAAAAGGTTTTTGGAAATCCTTTTTGACTACTGCCAAGTGCCATATGGATGCACTGTGTGGTATTTTTAGTACAATGAAGGCTTGTACTGTATCACAAAAATCTTTTGCATGAAGTTCCATGGCTGCCTCACCGCAGTAACAGCAAACAATTAAACAGCATAAACTAATGCAATGGACCACTATCTATATGTATGTAAATATAAAATATTACTTTATATTTTATGTTTAGGGCTATATTATTAGGGGAGTGTAATGAATTATGAATATGTATGATCTAACTATATATATAATAAATATAAAATATAAATATTAGGTAACTATTTAAGTTGTTTTCCCTTTGCAAATAAATGAGAAAAAACAAAAAAATATATTTTTATTTCATTTTAAATTTAACATTTTACTAAAACTCAAAGAGCAGTGGTTTTATCATATAGGAGCTTTAAGAAACATGCACAGTCCGAATTATGTTGGATTTGTTGATACATTTTTCCAGATGCTCATGTAAATGGAGAAAAACTAAAATATTATGTGTGCTTTCTAGTCAAATAAGCATGAAGAAATGTTTTGTTTGGATTGTTATCTGTTACTCTGACTTGCATTGGTTTGTCTAAAACTGTCTCCTATATTTAGAATTGTCCAAACGATAACAGAGTGTTTGACCCAGTTGTGTTGCTTTTATGGAAGTAAAACCCATGACTTGTAAAAGATTTAAGCAGTTGATTGCTCTAATAAAGAATAAACTGTATTACTTACAGGTTGCTTGGCAGAAGTCTCTTGTCATTTGTGAGGACATTTTAAACAATGTGGCTTAGGAAATGGGCAAGGCCCTTGTCTAAGGTTCTTAAATATTCTGTTTATAGACACATATTCCATGGCAATGGAGAACATCTGCCCTCACAAACATAGACATTAAATGGGCAGTGCCGGCTGTGGTGGACAAAAAATATACAAGCCTTTAACCATTTCAAAGCCTAATATGGTGGAACTTTTTGTGCTCTGTTTAGGCCCCTTGAATCCACCTCCTGGACATTGTAACTTTGAAACTGGGGACTGTGGATTTACCCAGAAAAAGAAAGATAAAAAAGGACATTGGTTCCGGATCAGGGGACATACACCCACGTCTTACACAGGACCCAAGGGGGACCACACCTTAGGGGTAGGTGAGTCAAATTTATGCTTTATCATGAACTGCTTTATTAACATTGCAGATGTCATGAGACAGTGTATGCTAAGTCTGTCCTGCTCTGATTTCAAGGCTACTACATGTACATTGAGGCATCTCACATGTTACCCAAGCAGTCGGCCCACCTCATGTCCACCGAGCTAAGGGGTTCAGCTGGACCTCAGTGTCTGATCTTCTTCTACCACATGTATGGCTCAGGCACAGGAACTCTGAACGTCCTGCTGCATAAGGGAGACAGGGACAGATTGCTCTGGACAAGACAAGGAGAACAAAGTGTGTCCTGGATGAAGGCCACGGTCGATTACGAGTGTGACACAAGGCACAGGGTTAGGGACACACTGCCTTTGAAATACATCTTTTATCATTTTAATATCAAACAACAATTTAAGATAATGGCACTTGAGGTGCCAGGAAACTGATGGAGTGTCGCTGTGAATGTTTTTGCACTGCGTTGTTGCATGTAAAAAGTCACTGAAAGGTTTTATGTCTCCCTAATTGTTTGCAGATTATATTTGAAGCTATCAGAGGATCCTCAATAAGGAGTGACATTGCACTTGATGATATTGTGTTTAAAAAGGGACCGTGCAATGGTAAGTGAACAGTTAAGGACCACAGAGACAATGCTTTTTTTATATATTGTAATATGTTTAGGGTAAAGCTCAAACTATCAGATATTTTAAATGTGTAGTCCACCCAGAAATTAATATTTGTCATCATTTACTCACTCTCACTTCACTCCAGACCTGTATAGGTTTCTTTATGTTGAGCACAAAAGAAGATCTTTTGAAGACTTTTGAAGAACAAAACCAATGGTCCCCATTGACTTCCATAATATTGAAATGGGGACCATTAACTGTTCAATTACTAGCATTCTTCAAAATATATTTTTTTATGTTAACATAAGAAACAAACTCATACAGGTTTAGAATGGCATGAAGCTAAGTACATGATGGACAAATAATAATCCTCTCATGTACAGTAGGTTTTGTGAGGTCAGGTGACAGCAGGTGCTATCTTTACTGTAGTTCTCACTGGCACTTGTCTGTGGACGGATCACATACTGTTACTATCGGAATGTGTTTCCTAAAGCAGCAGTAATATGGCACCCTGTAAGACACAGGATTTGTACATGTGCTTATAAATATTATAACTCTCTTTCTCTAGATCCTGGAGACAGCATCTCATACTCTGGATTTTCAGAAAATTTTAATGAAATTGAGTACTGAGCGAGGTCCAGGAATGCTGATATTGGTTTGCTTTTATTTGTATGTCACTGGGGACAGGGAGACTGGGGGAGAGAAAAGAACATTTGTTACCTAGACTCAACAGTGTTCTGCAGAGTCTGCCCATGCATGACTACATGAAAAGCCACATGCTTCATTGTTCTTTTATAGGTGGTATGATGTGTCTAGTTCTTGATATAGCCTGATTATTTTTGGATCATTGAGACAGCTTGGGAACTGTCTTATTTTTGTGTATTAGAACAACAGAAAATACCTTTGATTTTTGTAATGTTTTGACTTTGCTTAGCAGCATGCTGCTAGGTAGCAAAAATTTCTGATATCTATTTGCTGAGGTGAACGTTTTCTTGTTTGTTTTTACACTGATCAGTGTCCAGGGTGAACACAGGTTTGGACTAATAACAAAGTTCAGGTCATGGGTTGTATACATTCTCAAAGTGTTTCATTTATTAAAACTTTTTAAAATAAAAGTGTCTTTGTAAGTTTCTGTAGATTCCCATCAGAATCACAATGTAAACATTCAAATATAAACCTCATGCAGTCTCTCCTGAAGGCTTCTAGAAATACAAGTCTAAAAAGCAATCTTAAAATAGCGAAAATAAAAGTTTTTTTATCTTATAATTTACTGCCATCTAGTGATATAAATGTAATATGAAACACAAAAACCTGGTTGAAACGTTTTTCTAAATTATAGAAACTACCTAAATATTCTTTGAAACGCTACTGAATGTATTTTATTTTCCTGACATACATATAAATGTATATATATGTGTGTATATATTTTTATTTTCCAATTTGCTTCCCGTACATTTTATGTTCTCTTCTCATCAAAATAAAAGATCTACACCCCCTATGACTATACTACATTACCCATGATGCACACAAACTGGTCGAACTTGCTTCTGGTTTCATAAACGTTCATTCTAGAGCATTTTGACCGATGTGTAGTCGTAATATCATTATCAGAGTAAGTTTATTTATTAAAACACTGTAAACCTTTCCAGCGAAGTGTCTGGCGACACAAATAGGAACAGAGTGAAAGTAACGTAGTTTTGTAGCGTTTCCATCTGAGTTATCATAACCGGACACAAAATGTAAGTAACTGGAGAAAGTTATTGCTTATTGGAGAGATATGTGAGGTATCATGACATAAAATAGAAAGTAATCATCTTTGTGCTTTATCAAGTGAAACCTGAAAACTAGTTATCAAAGAGCAGTGCTGCTTAATCTGTCAGGTAATGCGTCAGAGAGAGAATGTAATCAAGTGACATTTGTTTCTCTGTTGGTGATTGGTGCTGAGGATGAATCTGTTAAACTGCTAAACTATAACTACTAAAACTTGTAGTTGGAGCAATAACACGACCTAAAAATGCATTGACAATTTGTTAAATTTACAGCAGATGCATTAATTCTGTCACAAATGTCCAGCAAATCAATAGAGTGTGCCTGTTACTGAACATCACTGTATTGGAAACTCCATGTTCAATACATGCCTAGAGGACTGTTCAGCTGCAGCAACAGCTTGAATTCGCTTTTGTGTCTCATAGTCATAGATTTTTAGAATTGTAGGTTTGTACTGCTAACCACTGACATTCTTTGTATGGACAAAAAGACAATAAGATACTTCTCAGAATTTTCTCTGATTTATTTACTTATGTAGTTCTACAGAAGAAAGAAAGTCATGCAAGTTTGGAATGAGTTTAGAGATGTGTAAAGGGCTAAAAACCCTTTAAGAATAAATACTGTGCGTTGTTTCTATCATGGGAGTCACATTATATGACGTCCAAACATTTTTTTTTTTACATATTTCTTAAAAATATCTCAATATATCTAGACATGGCAAAATAGTCATCAATAGTTAAAGTCATCTTGACCAGCTGCTACTTCCACCATGTGTAGCCCATGTGCAGTACAACTAAAACAGTTTGCTTTCTGCTCATAAGTTTAAAACATTTTACAGAAGGCATAAGAGTGCTGTGAAGATGTACCATATAGTATCAGCAACTGTTGGAGATTTTGGCATTGGTGCCATGAGCCGTTACTCACCACCTAAGAGGAAGAGAGTTGGTAGACCAAGCCGGCCAGTGATAACAGCAAGCTCTATCGGAGTTATACTGGTTCTTGCTGCAATTGTAGCATGGTGCTACTACTCCTCTTCTCTCCACAAGGCCAACCTTTTGACAACTGAACGATTAGATCTCAGAAAAAACGGTTTTGTCATCCGAAGCCAAACTGGGGTCGTCATTTTCAAAATGGAATTCAGGTATTTTGTTTAAATACATTTGAATTTTGTATAAATGCCCTATTTACCATATACATAATTATAATTAGAAGTCATATTGTTTTTAATTGTGCATTTTAGGTCTGGAGCCCTTGATCTGGACTCATGTTCAAAAGAGGGACAGATTCTCAGATGTGACAAATCCCTGGACGGAAATATACATTTCTTCATAGAAACGGTAAAGCCTAAAGACACAATTGAGTGCTATCGCATACGCTGGGATGAGCTGGAGGAGTATCGGTTGGTGGAGCATGTCATGTCCTGCAGTGGATCACATTGGTATGGTGGTGCAGAGACTTGGTTGCAGCATTGGCCAATAGTATTAAAAGGACATCAGGCTCCCAAACCTTTCATTACAGGTGATATTCATTCGAATCATCAGGCATTTGGTGGCATCTTGGAGCGCTATTGGCTTTCTTCCAACGCTACGGCCATTAAAATTAATGATTCTGTTCCTTTTCACCTCGGCTGGGATGAAACAAACAGAACTCTGTGGTTCCAAGCTCGATATAATGACAGCCCTTATAGGCCAGACCCTGATAATCCCCATCATGTGACTCTGAGTTATCGTGTATGTGTTGGGCTAGACGTCACCTCTATACACAAGTACATGGTTCGTCGATATTTCAACAAGCCAAATAAGGTTCCTTCTGAAGCTGTTTTCAGACAGCCAATCTGGTCTACAAGAGTTCTAGAAGAAGTGAACCAAGAACAAACTTTGAAGTATGCATCTGAAATCCAAAACAATGGCTTTAACTGCAGCCAACTTGAGCTGTACGGCAGATACACAAGTGGCTATGGAGAGTTTGAGTTAGATCCCATTAAGTTCCCCAATGCCTCAGCCATGTTTCAGAAACTAAGGGAAGATGGATTCCAGGTAACCTTGTGGACTCATCCGTTTATCAACTATAATTCTGTCAATTTTGGTGTTGGAATAGAACGAGGACTGTTTGTACGAGTGCCTGGTAGCCAGCTTCCGGCATTGGTGCGTTGGTGGAACGGTATCGCTGGAATTCTGGATTTCACAAATCCAGAAGCTCGGGACTGGTATGCCTTGAATCTCCGCACCCTCAAGAGCAAGTATGGAGTGGCATCTTTCAAGTTTGATGCAGGAGAGACAAGCTACTTACCCCAGCAGTTCAGTACCTTTGTTCCTCTGCAGGATCCCAGTACCTTTACCTGCCGCTACGCTGAGATGGCAATGCCGTTCAATGACCGAGCAGAGCTGCGGTCGGGCTATCAATCTCAAAACACCTCCTGCTTCTTCAGAATTATTGACCGTGAGTCACTATGGGGATACAACCTAGGCCTCAAATCTATAATCCCTACTGTACTTACTATAAGTATTCTTGGCTACCAGTTTATTCTGCCAGACATAATAGGTGGAAACACGTACTCAAACCTCACTGGCCTTCCAGATCGTGAGCTGTACATCCGTTGGCTAGAGCTCTCAGCTTTCATGCCCGCCATGCAGTTCTCACTTCCACCATGGCGCTATGATGACGAGGTTGTGAATATCGCCAAGAAGTTTACTGCTCTCCACGAGTCTCTTGTAGCCCCTCGGGTTCAGGAACTTGCTGGGGAAGTGCTGTACACTGGGGATCCCATCATTCGCCCTCTTTGGTGGATTGCAACAGATGATGAGGCAGCTTACAAAATTGACTCTCAGTTCCTCATAGGAGATGACCTCCTGGTAGCACCTGTTCTTGAACCGGGCAAGCAGGAAAGAGACATATACCTTCCTGCAGGAAGATGGAGAAGTTACAAGGGAGAGTATTTTGACAAAGGCCCTGTATACCTTACTGATTATCCAGTGGACTTGGATGAAGTTGCTTACTTTGTGTGGTCGGGATAGTTAACTAAACTAAACCCCAAAACCAACTGCTGAATACTGATCTGGCCACACTATAAATGATTTGCACAATCATGTGACTTAATTTTTTTAGACTAATAGCATCAGCAAGGTTTATGCTGTTATTTGTCCTCATACATGAATCTCAAGAAATACTGCAGGAACCTGATAAAATAGGCTATCCACCTGTCTCAAAGTTATAATGAAGACCTCTTGAATTGTGACAAAAGGCCCAAACGTTGGAATATGCAGAGCAAAAACACGTCTTTACTGGGATAAAGTTATATGAGTGTTTTTTCTTTCTGTACGGTGGGAATTGTTATCACTATTGATCTGTATAATATAGAGTAAAATGTCAGTATTTTTGGTTTAAAGCAAAACACAGTGAAAGAAACAGGATGAAATTAATTTGTATTTACTTATTTATAACATATTTTTGTAAAGCTTGTTTATAGTTTATTAGTTTTGTCATTTGTTTCCCATAGCCCCAAAAATATAGAAATAAGCAACCACCTTACTTGAATGTACAACGAAGGATGTATGAAGGATTCAACTAGTTTAAAGGGAATATTCTCCACAGTTTTGCTGGATTTGATTATTCACTGAATTCTACAGTATTTGTAATGTTTTATAATTAACTTTTATTATTGAAATTTTGTCATCCTCAGCTCAACTCTTTTTTTATATAATGTATACTGAGACATATTTATACTTGTATACAAACATATGTTAAAATTAAAAATAATATAAAATATAATTTACATAAAAGTAATTGTTAATTTATTTTAAATAAATTATATGCCTGGAAAAGCTGTGCTTGTTTTTTGAAATACATTTGAAAATGTAATGTAAATTTCTGTTTAGTTTTTTTCATCAGGGTTTATTGCCCTTTGCACACTAAACGATGTACAACTTATTCAAACATGTTTAATTTTGTTGAATGTTATATAAAAAGCAATTTTTTGTGCTGGGAGAGCTCTCCTGAGTGTCTTTGAAATTTACTATCCAAAATGGTGGACCTCTTTTTACCACATGGAGAATTAGCTCAAATGGTAGACCGCTCGTTTAGCATAGTGAGATCAATTCCTGCATTTTCCAAACAAATGGAACCCATGCCACCACCTTTTGAGCAACCGTATTTTTATTGTTATGAGAGGACAGCACAGTGGCTGTGAAAACAGAGAAGGAAACAGCTGTGTGATCAAAGCCTTTACCAATTCCTAACCTAAGATTAAGCCAGGGACCTGAAGATGATGGTGTGTTCGCTAAACCAAGATTTTGTGACACCACCAGCACTTGCAAGAAGAGTAACTGTACAAAACACTGGTTAGTATGGGGATCAAACCCACAACTTTGGTGTTATTAGCAGGATTAATTAACAAACCTTCTTTCAGTAGATAATAATAATAGCAATAATACCTTTATTTGTAACACTTTATTTTATAGTTGCTTATTAGCATGAATATTACTAGAATATTGAAGAAACACTCTGTGAGGAATGCAGATTACAACATTTTGCGTAAGGCATAAAAAGTTTAGTCAATTACTTAGCTCCATGCAAAGTCATATATTTTAACATAATTATTTAAAAATCAATAAGGTACCTGACAGGGAGTCAGTGAATTTTGTTAATTTTGAAGCTTGTTAATGTAGGAGTTAACTAAATAAATTATACAGTTGTGAACACGTGAAAAGACAAAAGAGTTTATCAACCTCTCTGCCACTGAGAAGGACAACATAGGATGTAAATGTGCTATATTTTCTATAGTATGTGTCTTAACTCTTAATGACACCAATATTTTTTAGGTGTGTTTTTAAACTCTTAGCCAATACCATCAACAGACAAAATAAGAACATTTGGAAAGATGCATAGAAGCATAACCTGCATTTTAGAGCTATTTAAAGACACCTAATCAATTATTAGACACCCAACTCTTGATCTCTGTGATACAGTTAGAAGTTGAACAACATCCACATGTTGACCTGGTCATGAATGAATGTTAATTTGTATAGAAGTGAAAATTAAGTCAAGAGATCTTAGTAGTTTACCAAGTGGGTAAATATACATAGTAAAAAAGTAAGGGATCCAATACTGACCCCTGTGGGACACCAGTATTAACTGGACATTTATTAAAACAACCATTAAAACAAATTTCACTGCGGTCCGTAAGATTGGACCTTAACCAGCCAAAAACTGTCTCTGACAAACCAAATACAGTTTTAACACAATAAAGTAACAACACTAGTATCAAAGGCTGAACTATGATCCAAGAGAATGAGAAGAGACAAAGAGAGAGACTGAGTCTTAAGCTATTAGCAAGTCATTAGTGGCTTTAACCAATGCAGTCTCAGTGCCGTGCAATTTCCAAAACACTGACCGATGGCTCTCAAATAAGCTATTTTCAGCTTAGTGTTTATTCAGTTGGGCCGCAAACCACACCCTCTAAGATTTCAGCCAGGAATGTAAGATTCAAGATCGGTGACAAACCTTGTCTTGAGACAAGATATTAAGACTATGCTTACAGAAAACCATGGGTTGCCCTTAACTCTTAAAGTACAATATTAAAAGCAGCATGAAGATGCAAACTAAACAACGGGCTCATCCCAGATTTGAACCCGAGTCCTATCGCACCGAAAATGAGAATCATATCCCTAGACCAACAATCCACAAGAATGTTATTGCTGCTGCTTTAATTACAAACTTTACTTTCCAAAATGCAAAGGTGTGGTGAACATACTAATTTTAAACATTTAAATGGTTGAGTAATTTTTTTTATTTTTGTGTTAATATGTATTTTATTTTTTTTATGTATTTTTACTAAAAAGGAGAATTGAGAAAACTTAAAAACACTTTACTTTACAGTCCTTGTCCTGGACCTTACATCGTGTACATACTATTAACAATAAATTATGCATATTGCAATTAACCCTAACCAGCAACTACATGCAGTTAATCTCAGTATTATTTAAAAGTATAATTACACTGTAACAAGGACACCTTTAATTCAAGTGTAACCAAATCTTATCTTCATCAACTGAAAGTTAAGCTGATTTAGCCTACTATTTAATTCCTAAAGCATGTACTGTTTTATTGTATGTAAAAAAAAAATGAGTTTTTGGGGTAGCTACCCAAAATGAGGGACTTCCTCTTTACATCAGGTGAATCAGATGGTGGACCGCTCGTTTAGCAAAGCATGGACCCGATTTTAAATTTAACTAAAGCCCCAGAAGGGTCCAATAGCTAGGGTGCAATCAAACTAAGCTACCAGCAGATGGCACTTCTGCCACATATCAACACACCAAATCTAATGTTATCATGTAATTGCCCCTCCTCCATACATTTTTATTAATTGTGCTGCACTTTAAAGCTAAAACAACAGCTGTGTTTTTCTTCTTAGCTGTCATATGGCGTTTTTATCTCTTTTTTATGTTTGAATGACAGTTAGTCCATACAGAGGAGAAAGTGGGAATACACATGGCAGATGAAGAAGGAAGAGTTCCTATGTTTAATGTACAATCCCTCTGTTGTGCATGATGCAGCATGGATTTTGACATTGTAAGGTTTTAAGAATCATATCCATTTTTACATGTATAAATGAAAAAAATGTTTCAAATAATTGGTCAGTTTATATTAAATAGTATAGTAAGTCTCGCTTTGCTTGTATGCTTGCAAACCTGCCAAGAAATGATAGACTGTTTTCTGTAAATAGTGTCTTTCTATCTAATTCCACATAATGAAGACAATCAATTTTTTTATGAAACACCATAATTTATACGCAGGACAGCTTCTCTTAACCCATGTTGATAAAACGTCTGTGATTGTATGGCCCCTGCTCCATGCTTTTCAAAAGCTCCCCTCTTGCTGGAGAACAAAGGGAAAGCTGACCAATCTCATCTAGCTTCACAAAGTGGAAACAAAAGGACACAAAACAAGAGATTTGACCAACCCCAACACGGCAGCAAATATTTCAGCTTCCCGGTGCCAAGTGTACAGTTCACTGTCCGGTCACATGAATCTGTCAGTTTAGCACGTCTAAAGCAGCAATCAGCACCTCGCTCCTGTGAGGATGCCACAGCTCGAGGGCCCAAACATTGCCTGGCTCATTATTCCCAGAGGAAGGTCACGGCCCTGCCCGTCAGACCGGAACTTGCCCACTAATTAAGCACGCTGTTTTGGCACTGGACGTGTCATGTCTGTAGGACGCTTTATTGGGATTAAGGCTGCTCATGTTCACTTTTCATAAATGGGCAGCTAAGCAGATTTACACCAGGGCCTCCTTCTCTTAAAACTAGTGAAATCTTAAGCCAAGTAGATTTGGAATTTTGGACAATGGCGGTTGCTTTATATTCTGTCATGCTGAAAAGACACAAGTCAGTGTTGTAAGTGTCCCACCACACAGGGAGAAACACAAGGGAAGAGATGTTTCTCTTGTTTGAGGCACACAGTGTCTGGTGTGATGTGCTCCTTGAATCCCTAGCATCTGGAAATGTATCCTGTTATTGATTCCATCTCCTATCTCTCTCTCTCTCTCACTCTGCATCTGCGCACAACAGAGACGTACCAATTATGGAGGCCCACAAGCTTGGCCTAGTTAGAACAGTGCAGCTTCCAGAGGTTTTGTGACTAAATAAAACAAATCCTAGACTGCTGTGCAGACAGTTATAGGGGTGTTGCTTCCCACAATATGTCATGTAGACTAGCCTGCTATATTACAAACAATGTTTTAGATGAATAAAGGCATTCTGTTATCATTTACTCACAAACATGCTGTTCCAAATTCGTAGCACTTCATTTTATCCGTGGACAATATTTTGAAGAAAACCATTTTTTGTCCATACAGTGAAAGTCACTGGGGTGCAAACCAAGTTTTTAAATGACTTGATGACATAAATTCTATTTTTGGATGAACTGTCCCTTTAAGTGCTAATTTTGTATGTCAGTGTTGTTTTATTATTATTTGTAGCATTATAGTTTTTTGTTGACATTTTGGCTTTTTTATACGTGTACAATTTTTGTAATATAATTTCTGTTTGATTTTCTTCCTATCATTATCATTTTTATAAGCCTTTTTTTTTTTTTTAAGTATTATTTATTTATTTATTTATTATTTAAATGCTTTAACCTACACTTATTTCAGTGTGTTGCCAAAGCTGCATTTCTGCATTTTAGTTTAAGTTTAGTTCATTTTAGTTTTAGTTTAGTTTAGTTGCTATTTTAGCGTTTGATTAACAAAAATGTTTTTAATAGTTTTAGTCAACGGCTATACCTCTACTGTACGCTGAACATAAATAGAACTCAATGCAGAACTGATGTAATTCAGTGTTTTCCACAGTCTAAGCATTCTGAGTGTTAAAGCACTAAAGCCACCAGCCCATAAAGCCCACCCTCAGTCTCATCTGCTGACAGTGGTCTGTTGAGCTGTGCATTCTTTCTCAATGATGCGTCCTCCAATGAGCACAGACTGAGCACGGTTTCTGAACCCCATCAACAAGAGATACAATGACATGGCTGTTGTGAGCATATGTTTAATATACAGATTCCTAATATCATACCAAGAGTCAACTACAAATGCAATATAAAGAAACAACTGATACTGCTAAAGCCCACAAACAAAGAATGTGAGGAGACTAAGAACTACTTGAAGCATGCTTCATGGTTTACCTGTGTAATGTTTTGACTATGAGAGCATATAATTGGTTGATACGCTCCAAACTGGTACTCCAAAGTAAATAAATAGCCTAAGTACAAAGATGTTGAGGACAATGTTTAGACTGGCTGTTACTGTAATGTGTCATGTTGTGCCTAGATGGCACTCTTCCCCCAGATAGACGTCTAGTAATTGGCCTTTTGTTACCAGGCCATCTTCTGAACTGGGTCAAGTCAAAACTCCACAAAGATCAATTTCGGTATTGCTTGCAGAAAACCTAAACAGGTAGGCCTTGTCTTATCTTGTTTACCAAAAATGAATCTCAGGCAGCTTTGGCAAGAACCCCATAATGTAATTTCTTTAAATTTATTTTATATTTTTAATCGTGGAGATCATCCCTAGAGATGTTACCCAATGATATCTATTTCTAGCAAGGTTAAGGCTAGAGGCTGTCTTACTCTTGCCCTTGTGTTCTCATGGTTTTATATTCCCATTCCTCTCATTATGTAAACAGTGATCATGTTGCACCAACTTTTCTCTGTATCTACACCGATAAAATGTGATTAATTTTTTCCACTATTAGAAAAGGTTCTAGATCTAAAGCTTTTGTTAAAGAATATTAGGCACATCTGGCACCGAATATCTCTTATTCTGTACTATTTCAGTATTTTATTTCAGTACTCTTCATACAGCGCACACAGTTAACAGAAGTTGGCAGAGATCCAGTGGCGGATCTAGGATTTTTTAAAGGCAGGGGCCAGTGTGGGGCCAAAATTTACAGAGGGGGGGGGGCAAGTATTATGCGCAACGCCCAAGCAGATTTCTGTAATGACACACTGAAGATGGAGTTAGAGAATGATGCATGTTTATTGATGATAAACAGATGAATACAGGCCAGGAGGTAAGCAGACAACACAAGATTTAAGGAGAACACAAGTGTACACAAGTGTACTCCATAGCCGAGAGTGAAAGGGGTGAATCTAACACTTTCTGTGAAGTCTTTATAATACATTATAAGTTTATATTCTTAAGGCATTATAATGAATGCGTAATGCATTATTTAAAATGATTATGATTATTATTTAAAATGCATTATTTTGTGTTATTAAACAATTGTAATACATTATAGTATTTATGTATTTGTGATAATAAATTAAGAGTAAATCTACTTCATATATAACAGACTATATCATATCTTGAAATTGTTTATTTAATATCAACCTCTGGTGACTGTTTAGGTGCTGACTATTATGTGAGTTTGAGGCTAATGTGAGTGAGCTAATATTTTCTACTAAAAAATGACATTTTCAGTTGCAGTGTAGTTGCAGAGTTATCAATTATAAAATCAGAATAAAATTCAAAGCAAAATTCATAGTGCACATTCATCTGATCTGATATCTGATCTTATGGCTGTTTGAGAAAAAAAAGTAATGTAATAACTTAACTTACTTAATTGTAATTATTAAGTGGTATTTGTTAGCTTTAAGTAAAGTAACATAGGTTAAATGGCAAGATATGAGACTTATAATGCATAATAAATTATATATATTTTACTATATAATTTATTGTAGTCACGTTCATTGTGTGTTATAAATGAAGTAACAAGTAAATGTTAGAACACATTAAAACTGTTCTTATGAATATTCATGACATACAATATATACAATAGTTGTTTATAAAGCATTTTGCTTTAATTATAATGCATTAGGAATACACCTATAATGTACTGTATTACAAATACAGGCTTCATAGAAAGTGTTACCAAGGAATTTAGAAGAAACTGGGTAATATTTGCAGATGGATGTACAGTAATATGAACATAATATACAGTTTGTAACTATAATCAGGCATTATAAGTAAATTAATTATATACAGGTTGCTGTAGTAATTATGAATTTGTCGTAGATATGAAAATTATTTACAGGTTGTTATTTACTATATCAGACATATTGACATATGTATAAAAATATATAATCAGAAATGTACAAATGTGACGTGCAATGGATATGTACATTTACGAGTGAGTATGTTACACAGCTTCTTCTTGTATATCTTCTTTAAGCGCACTTATAACTTATACCTACATCCTGCACTTGCTGCTCATTGCACTGCTGGTTAGACCTAAACTGCATTTTGTTGCATGTACTTGTGTGTAATGACAATAAAGTTGAATGTAATCTGAATCTAACCAAGGAATTGCAATAATATTTGTTTTCAAAACATTCAGATTTTTACACATGCTATGGAGTTTATTAAAAAACACCAGCTACTGTACTTACTGTAAAGGCTGAAACATGCCAGCCAAGAATTCAAGATATCTAGATACTGGCTGGAAATATTCAGACTCCCTATTATTGTTTTTTATTGTTCATTGTTGTTGTTTTCACTTTAACTTATTTTGATTAATGTTTTATTTCTATAATCGATAGTTTAGACATTCTACTAACTACTGTATAAGTAACTTTGTAACTACATGTCAACTATATTTCATGCTTAAACATGGAATGAAGCAAAGCATACTGTCAGGTCCTAGGGGAACAGAATAATTCGTTGGCTGGACAGAATCATCTTCTCTACACTTGAAAATGTCTGGAAAGAAACAAATAAAGAAACACAATCAAACAAAAACTTTATGATGGCTAATACACTTTCATAAACCCACAGTCATCAAGACATGCAAACAGTAGCTGTTTAATCATCAATACAAATGTTTATGATTTGGATAATATTCAATACAACTGCGGTATGAAAACAGCAGCATACCATCAGGTCCTTATGGGAGGAAAATCTTTGGTGACCCTGGTTCTAGTAATTTGAATCATGATCCCCATCACTGACACTCTGAAAAGTTGTTTGAGCATTACAGCCGAACCAATTTCCCTATTACAAAGACTATTCCTCCCAAAGGTAACTAAATCTTTGTCATTATTTCATCTTCATTTTTAAAAATCTAGAACAAATCAACCTGATCTCAAAGAAATCTGTGTAACGGAGCGGGATCATTTCAGCGATTTAGACCTTGTAAGACGTCGTATGGCATCAGAGGAACTTGAATTGCAACTTGTTTGAAATGTTTTTTTACTGCTTGTGGTCAGTTTTTGCAAATAAATACCACGGTTAATGCCTGTCACTGACTTACATGTACATTGGTATCTCGTCTGTGAGCCCGTAATGGAATTTTCGATGATTCTGTGACACTAACACAGAATTTTGGAAACTCTGGAGTGCCTTGGACCTCCAGGATAAGATTTGAGAAACCCTGCTCTACATATTTATTCTTATTAATGCAACTGTATAATTTTTTTTCACTTAAGAGTGAGTAATTTTTCTTTCTTTCTTAAAATAGTTATTCTTTATATATATATATATATATGTATATATAATAACACTGGATATCGGGCACTTCTTGAGCCCTGAGCTGATTGGCTTTCTAACATTAAGACAAAGAAAAAAAAGACTGCAACCACATGATGCTTTTTTACGTTAAACTTTTGTAGAGGTGCTTGCCGTTAAAGAGGAGGAAGATGGTGAAAACATAGCTAAGCACTAGAAGCTTTAGACAGAAACCGTAATGCAGGTTGCTATTCAAAAGACAAACCCGAACCGACGCAGCCAATCGTGAGCTTTGATGTAAATCAGCGATGACTGACAAGACAGGGGCACTTCAGGGTCCAATCAGATTTCAACTGCGGCCCCACCCCTAGATCCGCCCATACAGAGATCTTTATACCAGTCTTTATGGGTCCATTACCACTCTTAGCATGGAGTCAGGTGTGGTTCAAGAAAAACCAGGAAACCAGTTGTTGACTGAGGCAGCTGTGTCTGCAGTTGTGGCCCCTACCAGACTCCCACCGTGACTTAGCATGGATTAGCTGGAACGGTCTTTCCCACAGCTCACACGCCATGCACAGCCCAGGCCAGATGTGCCTGTGAAAACCATTCATCACACTTTGGGCTCTCATTTTCAACCATTTTCGTTTTTTTGTTTGCAGGGCGTTCAATGAGAAGAACAAAAGGGCTGGTCACTTTCCGCTTTGTTCTCATTTATTTATTTGTTTTCGTCTCTTGGCAGCCATGATGAAAAAAGTTGAAATGATTAGGTCTGATAGGTCAGTCCGTTGGAAAATGGGAATGAGGTTTGGAATTGGGGCTGGGGGATGGATGACTGAAAGGAAGAGTAAAGAAGGCAGAAGGCTGAGGTCATCACAGGATGTTCGGCACATAAATTATCATTAATCTCTTGCCGACTCCACCCCTAGTGTCTCTCTTTTCCCTCTCTTCTCTGTTTCCACATGAAAAGTGGGAATGCAGCATGGTTTATGAAACAAATTTAATAGAGTGCTGGTGCTCTGGGCTTTTTATTCTACATTTATCAGATGCATTTCCAGCTCCAAATTAAATAATGAACTGCGTCAGGTTGCTAATATTAAAACAAATATGAGATTGTCTGTTATGTTGAGGAGCTTCCCCCTCCTTTATAGTCAAGTTCAAATGAATTCAAAATACATGCAAAACACTCCCCTGTAATTTCGAAGTTCAAAGTTGTTTGAAAAAGAGCATGAGATAACTCATAAATCAAAAATTATGGTTGTTACAAATATTATGTATATTCATTTAGGTAATTCTGTGTATTCTAAACATCATCTTATATTCATTATAATACATAAGCTTTAAGCATTTTAAAGTCTCTCTTTTTTGGAAATACAGACCCAGAAAAAGTAAAGGCTCACAGACCGGACAAACTGGTTCACTACTTGTTTATTATCATGCATATTACAGGCATATTGGCTGTTCATTAGTTTAGAAACACATTTTTTTGCTTTGTTCGGCATTCTGGATCTCTAAACCCTACCTCATATCTAAACTACCCCATACTAATACTACTAACTGCCTTACTGACAATGAATAACTAACAAATTAAAAGCTTATTGAAATGAAAGTATTTTGTTAATACTCTATCCTTATTTTGCAACGTGGAAATAATATATTTACGTAAAACAAAATACACAAAAAAACAAATACACTAAAACATTTTACATATAATAAATAGCAGGTAAAATGTTAGGGAAAACATTTAGCTAATATTGTGTTTCCTAATCTAAACAGTTACTGAGAGCTTTTGTCCAATAATGCTCCCTTCTTTATTTTCCTTATTTTGCAACACAGAAATAATCTGTTTTTGTTCAAATAAAATAAAATACACTATATAAACAAAGAACATATAATTAGTGGCAGGTGTAGTGCACTACTTCGCAAACAATTTAATAACAGTAGGCCTTAACTTATTGTTTTATGTCAGAAAAGTTATAGTTTCACATTGTATCCAATACATTAGATTCATCATTACTGTTACTGTCAGATGTGGCTGTCTGGTGGTGTTTTCCTGAAATACATAAACACTTTATCAAGTAAGTGTTCAGATTAGGCCATAGTTCAATTAAGTAATTTTTTCAAACATGCCTTAGAAAAGCGCTTTACTGGTGTGCATCTTATAACAAAACAAAGGCACTGACATGTTTTAAATCAGTCAGTGCGAATATCTGTTGTTTGGAACAGCTCAGATTTACAAGCCTTGTCTGGGAAACGGGGGTTCATGTCTCAGCAGCATTCATTAAAATCAAACACCCGAGTTGCAAAATTTTAATAATCACACAGATATTACAGAGCCATGTTATGTTTTCCTTCTACTGCTGCAATGTGTTGTAGTTTGGGAGTTACATACTTGTCTTTTTGTTTTTGTTTATATTCAGCTCAACATAGAACACAACTCACTCAGACCACCTGAATTCATTAAATATAAGTATTGTTTCCTGTTGGAGAGCGTGCGTCTGTACTGCAGTCAAGATGTGATGAAGGCTTCTTGATCTCCCCATGGAGACACTGAGGTAGTACTGTTTGTGCAGTATCATGAATACAAATGTGCTATTTTACTTTTTCTTCTTAGTAAAAGTTTTAGAAAACAACAAGGGGAAAGACAAAGTGAAATATTTCACAAAACCGCTGTCTTTTTAACCAAATAAATGCAATATTGTGAGCAAAAGAGAAACATTGTGTCCTTTTCTGTTAGCTTTAGCATCCATTGCTAGCACTGTGGCTATACGTAGGTGATGTTTAAATGCATTGACTTCACAGGAATATTGCCTATTATGGTGACTATTGATGTTTTGAAGTGTGGAGCTGATGGTGCTACAATCATGACTAAAAGCAACTCCTCATTACGTGTCAAACTATTATAATAAATGACAGGTTAAGCACAATCAGTACTCTGTTTTTGGTGATTGTAGGTGCTTTAACATTTTGCATCGTCACACTAATCATCTCTATTGTTAATCAGTGTGTGCTGTGCACTACAGATCTGTGCTCAGAGAACAAAAGATCATCACCTCCTTTAATCCAGCAGATGGATCTCTTACAAGTCCTAACAGTATGTTTCCCAGAGTAGATGATTTGTCCTCCCCTGGCTGATCTAGGATCTGTTTGTCATTCTTTATCTATCATCTCGCTCTGTATTTCAGCATTACCATCATGGCTTTGCTGAAGCAGGAATGATGTAAAGTCCACCTCTGCCCTCAGATAATAACACGTCATGATGATAGAACGTCCCGTTAAATAATAGGCAAGGTGTTATTACACGCTCCATCATCTGCCTGCTCAGAGGGGATTTTGTATACCTGTCAGAATGAAATAATGGGATTGTTTTGAAAGACAATGTTTTCCCGCACAGGTGTCTTTCCTGTGCCAGTAGAGGACTTGTCTTGTATGTGGAGTCGAGGCTCATTTTAGCTGCTTGTCTGGTCTTTCATTTTTTTTCTTCCATTTTCCACTCAGGAGAAGCAGACCACTCTGAAATCAAAGGGAGAGAAGAGCGAGAGAGCTTTTGAGCAATCATTCTGGCGCTTCTACGTGACTGCCTCGTTCTCTGGCTATTTCAAGTCTGTGTAGCGGCTGTTAGCTTCATCTAAAGAACATCTGCCTTTGTCCTCCTCTTCAACAGAGGAGAAATCTTGACAAGCACATATGGCTCATTGTGGTTCTGTCTACAGATAGCTGCCATATTGCATTTCTGATCTGGTATATTTCCAGCCGCGTCAACTACTGTATTGTTTTTAGACATATTTTGATTTCTGAAAAAATGAGTTTTCATTTTAAATCTTAAATAATTGTTACGCATTTTTTAGAAGCTGTCTATATTGTTTTATCTGCAACACTTTACAATCAGTAGTATTTATGAATTAACATGAACAAGCAATGAACACTACATTTATTACAGTCTTTATTCATCTTTGTTAATATTAGGCCTAATAAAACTCCAGTTCATTGTTAGCTCACAGAAAATTAACTAATGCTAACAAACACATCTTTGGTTTTAATAATGCATTAGCAAATGCTGAATTAACATTAACTAAAATTAATTAATGAAGTATTGTTCATTTATGTTAACTAATATAAAGGGTTACTGTAGTTCACCCAAAAATGAAAATTCTCTCATAAGTTACTCACCCTCGTGTCGTTCCAAACCCATAAGACACTAGTTCATCTTCTGAACACAAATGAAGGTATTTTTGATGATATCAGAGAGCCGTTTGACCCTCCATAGACAGCAATTCAACTGAAGTGATCCCAGATCTAGAAACGTAGTAAAAACATTGGTGAAACACTCTATGTGACATCCGTGGATCAACTTCACTTTTGCAATGCTACGAGAATACAAATACAAAAATAACTTCATTTACTCTTTTCTCGAGACATGCATTAAATAAATCAAAGATGTTTGATTTAGTTAATATTTATCTCAAGTAACAGTTGCTTTTATTTAACTATAATAACCCTAAGTTAAAAAACAAAAAAACAAAACAAAAAAATATATAAACTATATAAAAAAACGATATAACTATATAAAAAAATAATAATAAAGGAAGTACTGTTAAAATATTTATTATAATTGAGCATTGTTGTGGTAAAAATACAGTGTTAGTTTATACTCATTTAGACCCGGCGTACAATGCACTGAGCTGCAAATGCAAAATGGCATCTGTTGTAAGGCATCTTTTTACTCCATTGCTTGTCATGTTGCTATGCTTTTTTGTCTCTTTTTTTTCCCCATCAGCTTAATTTGTTTTATTTAGTCCATGACGAGCTCAACAGTGTTCCTCTCCTCCCCATTTCCAGGCTTGATTTCAGAATCATTTGCTCACGGATTGATGCTGGACAGGTTGAATTGCTGTTGAGAGAGGCTTTCACAAGCTCTGTAATTGAAGTAATTATAGGTTCCATCTGCTCCATGTTCAACAATGCTCTGTAAACATTGTCACAAGTGAAATTATGCGAGACATGCAGGAGATCAAGTGCCCATGGATGTGACTACTTCTTTTTAAATCTGTCTGAAGCATCCAAAAATGGTCATTTCAATATGGTTTGCAATTCTGATTTATGGTGTTCCCATTTACCTGCAATGCTGCTATTGTTGGTGTCGACTGGATAGGCAATTTTGATGCTTGCGCTGTGATAAAAGCTTGCCCATTTACCTATACGAGTGGGAAATATGGGTATGAAAAATCCTTTCATCTTTGAATAGGCTCAAATGGTTTGCAATTTTCCTAATTCGATTTGCTTTTGTAAAAATGCTGAAGGAAATTGGACTTTTGTATAAGAGTGTGCTAGAGAAATACATCATTCAAATACATAACGTTGGTATACGTTTTAGAATAGTAATTCTATGTTGTTGTTTTTTTATTGAAAAAAATTAGTTGATTTAAAATAATATATTTAAATCAAAATGTCATTTTTCAATGCCTTTGCTTTTGTATTGGACAAAATGGCATCATAACAAGTTTTGTTCCTTAATGAGAGTAGTTTTTTTGGACGCGCCATGGGGATTTAAAGGAAATGTGTTTAATATTGCTATGTACAAGGCCATATTTGGTGTGTGGCTTTCTCAGATGGCTGTAGCTGGGTCTCTCATCTCCTTTACATCTGGATTCCATCAGATTAATGTTACGGCTTGTTAAAGTCACACATTTCCTCCACAAGATTGCTGATTCGTATTAAGCGTAGAAACTGTGACAAAGAAGTTTCTTATTTCTGCAACCCTGATGTTATAATCCTGTATTTGTATCTAAGGTTCAATCATTCTATGTAGCGTGATCCTCATACTGCTGGTTTTATAGACCGTGAACATTATCTGACGCAGAGACACTTTATTTGTGACAATGGTAAATTTAAGTGCACAATGGACTCTATTGATGATCTATAAAATACAGTAATACAGATAAGCGTTAAATATCATCTATGTGATCCTCTGTTTGATCATAGCAAATTTATGACTGTTTTACTTGGAACCAGTTTTTTATGCAGCCCAGCTGCATTTCAAAGTGAAAAGAGATCTTTCATGGCATTTCGTTCTGACTGACAAATAATAAACTGCCTTGATACACTAAGATTCTCATCAGCCCTCATTCAATGGCCTTTGGTTTGATTATCAGGGTCAATGACATGTAAGAGTGTCCGTGATGAAGAAGGAAAATAGTTTTAAACATGCGCCATGTCTTAAGAAATGTTCTCTTTGTATCCATGTTGGTTTCCAGTAGTTTTGAAAAATGTTTGTAAACATTTAGATTCTAAGACTCATGTCATGTGGTTTAATAACCATCACAAAAAATTGGTTGGGGTTATTATTAGGATTTATTTATTTATAAATAACATTCATAAATAACATTACGTTTTGGGAAATCACATTGAATGATGTTTTACAGCCTGAACTTTGATGTGGGGAAAAAAATCAATAGACAGTGAAGAGGTTTTGGTAAAATACTGTATGCATATTTTTTTATAAATTACGAATAATAATAAAAATTATGTCACACTATGCTAAAAATGGCTTATTTCTTAATCATTGTCACCTATACATGGCTATTAGAGTAAAATTACTGAACTTGAATATAGGATCCTGATAAAAATGCTAATTGTAGATAATTTCATATGGCACATCTGAACTCTTCATACTGTATATTCACTCTCAGAAATAAAGGTACAAAAGCTGTTGATGGGATACTGTTGAAGGTACTGGGATGGTACCTTTTCAAAAGGTGCACTTACAGTATTTGGTTCAAATATGTACACTTTAAGTACTAATGTGCCTTTTATGTACTAAACTGGACTGTTTAGGTACAGTACAAACATGTAAAAAAGAACCATCCCAGTAACAGCTTTTGTACCTTTATTTCTGAGAGTGTTGTTTATAATCATGAAAAAAAAAAAAAAATTGCATTATGTCATTGATCTTTTTATTTCATTTTACAAAAGCAAAGTTAACAACAGGACAGGACAGTTTTTTTATTTAACTGCAGTGGGATGTAATGTCCTGTGATGCAGAGTGTGTTGGGCGCTGGCCATGTGGATGAATTGCTGGCAGTAAGCATGGCCCAGCAGAGGCCCTTGTGTCAGAAAGTGATCAGAGCGAGTGAGGCTTGCTATTGACTCAAGAGGATTCCTGTTTGCTACTGCTGGGCCAAAGCTCATCCGCGGCTCATGGATCACTGTAATTACTGGGCCGGGCATGGCCGGTTATTAGTTTAGGGAATGTCATGGGCGTATATCAAACCCAATTTGCTCTGTGGCTTGAGAGGTCACTCGTCTTCCTCTCCTTCATTGCCTCTAAGGATCTTTTGGAGCTGCATATCTGTTGTTCTTTGTATTTCTCTCTCGGGCAACCATGTTGCCATGCTGGTTTTGACGTAATGGCTTGTGGCATTTTCTAAGCTTATTTAATTGATTTGGGGGGAAAAAAACCTTCATATCTCAAATTGATTGATAAGATTTCACTTGTGTTATTCTTATCATAAGAGCAAATTTATATCACTGCTTCCAGTTGGTCAATATTTCATACGTTTCCATATTTTATTTTGAAACAAGACTTTTGGGTCCTATGTTTTAATTTGTTGCTGCTTGGACCACAATTGACTCTCTTACAGAGGGAAGAACATTCTCATCTAAAGAGCCCTGAGTGCAGGATGAGTCAGCAATAATTTCCCGAGAAATGCTAAAGTTAATTTGATCAAATTTTAGGAGTGCACTTTCATGTAAATGGCCTTAAACGATCTAAAAATCACAAACTGGCTTCTCAAAGTCTGTAAAGTTGCTTTGGCAGTGATGTTTCTTATATTTTCTCAAGTAAAATAAAGCAAACAAACACAAAGTCTTTCATTTGTCATCACACGTTTTTTTAGAGCCTCACTGGTTTTGACTGTTTTTCCACATTTATGCAAATCCAGTCATGTATGCTGCCAGGTGGTCTCACAGGCGACCGGTGGGACTGCCATCCCTGTGATGACTGATTGAAAGCTTGATGGTTGCCCTGGAGCCTGAAGAGGGGAGACGGGGGACCAGGAAACGGGCTCTCTCCCCAGCCGTGAGTGCTCCTGCGTGGATCAGAGGACTGCACCAGATGGTGGATTTGGCACTGCACAGGGGTGCAGGGAACACTTGAAAATGGTCTGCCGCCCATCAAACGTCTCTGAAGCTCACTGGCAGGGAGGGTAGACTAAGTTTTTTTATTATAATAATTTTATTTTTATATACCTGTCCTGACACAAGTATGTGTAAGTGAACTTTGGAGGATAATTTTGCTGTATACATAAATATATCTATTATAAATGTTTTCGAAATGTACAATATCAATGTATTTACAGCATCTAAAACAATTTGGCAAACACTTGCGTTGTTCTTGCTCCATGGCATTCTGTTTTAGCTAAAGCAAGACAAACCCCTGTACATACTTTATGTGTACTTTGGTTGATTTAAATCAAGGACAGTGTATGTTAAGTTTATGAGTTTACGTCCAAACACTGAAAAAAGTATCTGTGTTAGGACTGCAATTTTGACATGGAGAAACAATGAACATTTAAGTAGCATTATTTTAACCACGAGGCTGGATTCCACTTGGAACCCTCAGCAAACTTACTAGCTGCCTGCAGGATGACTTCATATATTTAAATGAATTAATTATTATTAATATATAAACTAATCTCTGAATTATAATCAAACACATAAAACCCACACAGCTCACAGATTCTGCATTCTGCACTCTACATTGAGCACAAGTGTTTAAGCTGCATATTTACTGGTAAGAACAGGCTATTTGTGTGGTTTGTGTGTAAATATCCTTGGTATGCTGATCGTTGGCCGTGAGTCCTGCTACCAAAAAGAAGCTGTTTACTATGAATCCTGACCTTTCACAAGTGGTGCGCTTATAGACAGCAACTAGCATCCATAAGGGAATAAGCGCTATGAGATTTATGGCAGTTTTTACAGGCTGATTTTCTTGCATCCCTGCTGGCAACAGCCCTTGCTTTGCAAGTATAACTAGAAAACTACATTTTCAGAATACTGATTCAGAGCCACATTTACAAAAAAACATGCCTCTTTGACCACTGTCTGATATTGCTTGGAGCGTGCCATTTGTGCTTTCGTCTTCTTTTGAACTGAATTCCTTTCTGACACTAAGATTTACTAGAGTAGCATGTCAGTGCTAACAGATGGATTTCATTGTACAGCGTGAATTTTCATTGTGTATTCAGTATAATGCCATCATAGCCGTATATTATTCATTGCTGTTTAGCAACTGTGCTGTTGCTGCTGCTCTGCAGGGCTCAGGAACTCACCACCTCAGTTGGATTTATCTCATGCAAAAAATTTACTAACCCCAGGCATCATCTGTGCTAATAGCACTGCAAAGGATTTTTTTTAACTTATTCTAGAGCTGCCTGAGATGGTTAGATAACATTTGCTTAAAAACCAGCTGAAGAGGTGCATCAAAGGACAATTGTAAATAGGGCTGCAGAATTTTTTTTCTTCTTGGTAATAATTTAGAATAGGGAACACTATTTCACTATTGTTATAAAACGGACGTGTGCAAAGTATTTTTTAATAACAAACTCACCAGACAGAGTTCAAACAGGCAGCATCGATCACCAGCATACAGAGTTGTCAGAGATAGAGCAAGAGAGATGTCAGGGAACGGAGCAGAAGTCGGCAACAGTAAATCCAGATACAAACACAAAAACAGAGAGACAAGGGAGAACGCTTAGAGAGGTGGTAGAATACATACGCAATGATCGGCAACCAGACAGACAAACAAACCAGTACTTATGCAGGTGGAGAAGGTACTGAATGATTGAATGATTAAATTCAAATTTATTTGTATTTATTTGAATGATGAACCTAATAAGCAGCAGCTGTGGAGGAGAGAGGCATACTGGGAAATGGAGTCCAGGAGGAACAGACATAGACACATAGAAAGAGTCTAGGGCTGGAGTGCCAAATGCAGTCTTACAGGCAACTCCAGCTGGGCGTGACAACTATTATGATTTTTCCCTTAATAAATTAAAAAATTTGCTGCTTATTATCATAACCTAATAGTAACTAGGCATTAATATGTGTTTAATTACTAATACATTTCTAATATTTTAGTAATATGCATGCTAGTAGCAATTGAAATAAAGTGTTACCCTTTTTTTTCTGATCCACCACAACATTTTGTTAAAGTTGGAAGTCCAGTGACGTCTTTTGGACGTCCAGTACCAAAACTGGACGTCCAAAAGACGTCCTGAAAAGACGTCAAAAAACTTTCATTCTGGATTGTCAGGGGATGTCATTTAAACGTCTGACAAAGACGATTGTTCAGTGGGTTTGTTCTTTTCTAGCATGCATTTGAAAATGCAACATTCTGTTGTCAGCAAATGAGAAGCTCTCCTTATCTTAGCTCCCTCAGTAAACATGTTAATATATATACTTAATATGAAAAATGTTAAATTTATAAATTTTCTATAAGGGTATGAGTTTTTCCCTGTATCACCATGCTAGTGACACCTTTGGCTTCTTTTCAGCCTTGATGAGTTTGAATTCCTGCTTATGTAATGGAAGGAACTCATGAATTTCATGTACAGTATAATCATATTTGAAGTTAGTATGAGCCTTTTGTGACTTTGAGCATTTTAGGCTTTTTATCTTCATATGAATAAAATGCATTAACATTTCAAGTATAACTGAATTTTGTCATGAAACATTTTTTTTGTTATGCAATAGGATTTTTTTCTCTACCCTTTTGTCTTTTATTTCAACTGGAAGATGAATCAGCTCCATATGGTCCTTGTTCTTGACAACAATTAAAAAAGCAATTTTATTATGCGTTTCCTACCCATCAAATTAACTTGTGAGCTAAACATTGGTGGACTGCTTGTGTTGTTCAGATGGTTTAGTCAACACTGATACATCCTGTTGTAAGCTGCAAATGGATCTAGTAATCAAACGTCCTCATCATCCTTTGAAATCCACTTCAATTCTGAAGATAAAACAGTTTTCATCTGTAGACATTGTCCTAGTAATTGGACTGAATGAAAGTGAGGTTCTAAGATCTTAACATGAAAGTAACAAAGAGATAAAGAGAGAGGACACAAAAATACAATCTGCAGGTGACGACAAAAATAAGGGGCTGTGAGGACCTCAGCTACTGACTAGGTCAAATGCAGTCAAGCATCTCTGTATCTGTACTGTGGCAAGACAAATAACTCAAACCTTCTGCAAGTGGTAAGTCCATTAGATCAAAGCCTCTGGAGTAATATTTCTCTTTTGTCAGGGAGTTATCAACAATTTGGCCCTCATCCGTCTTTGTCTGTGATTTTTGACAGTCAATTTATTGGAGGATAGATAACGTGTGAAGATTGTATTGCATTCTGTTTTAATTACAAAGAATGTTTTATAATTGTTCTCTTTCATTAAGTGGAACAAATAGCTTTAAAAATGTGCTTGTCAGATTCAGTCGTGTTGTTAAGTTGCAATAAGATGACACAACCAAGATGGCCAAAGTCTCTAACTTTCTTTCTTTCTTTTGTGTAACACAAACTTTGGTAGAATGTTGGTTTTATGACAGCACCATTGTATGTTCCCCAGAAGAAAGGTTGCAACCTAGGCTCATTGGAAATACTTGCCTCTTCATACATTGCTGCAAAACTGAAAAAACTAGACTGTCCTCCAACAAAAAACGACCCTATAGGTTGTTTGTGCATGTATCTTATCTTATCTTATGTATCTTATGACCTATATTTACCATCTAAAAGTAAGCTTTTAAAGCTATTTAAATCTACACCTTCTAGTGGGTGTAAAAATAATGACAGTGTCACATTGCGTCTGTCGTCAGGAAATGACTGTCATTACCAATCAAAATGCGTGTTTTCTTTAAATCCAGTGCGTAGTTTTTACACCGATCTTACTGTGCTTAAAACATATTTTAGTAGGTGTAATTCGTATGAATGCCCACACCTAACCCACCCCTAAACCTACCTTTACAAAAAGAATGCAAAATCATGTTGTAGGGATTCACTAGTGTATACATTCTGTGGGTTCGAGCTTACTATCATATGATAACATCTTGTTTTATAACTACAGGGGTGCAGAAATTTATGTAGAGACGAATTTCAAATGAGCCTGGGTTGGCAGAAAGTAAGTCATACAGGTTTAAAATAACATGCAAGTAAATGACACACAATATAATTTTTTTTTGGATGTTGTTTTCCTTTTTTTTAATGATCACTTCTATATTGAATACAATGTGTCACGAGCAGCCACGGTGTCAAAAGTGACACGTGCATATTTGTTTCTAATTAGAATAGTTACAGTTTTGCACACACATCTGTGGTGCTATCAAAGAGTCACAAAACAGAAAGTCTAACCAACCAAACTGCATACAGTACATGATCTCAAAGCCACAAGACTCATTTTTGAAACCATGACTATATCATCTGTTTTAAAAGAATCAGGGCTATGACAATGAAACAAAGCCTGATGTTGTAAATCTGGTAATGCTAATTAGCCATTTAAAGGGACTGTGGTGTCCTTGGTGCTGTTTTGTACATCTTCAGAAGTTTCTGTTTCCAAAGTGCTTTTTCTGTTTCCCAAGTGGAACTAACTGTTGTATAAATGCTTTTGGATTATTCTGAGACATTGTTAGATCTTTATGTAGTTAACTGCCATTGCCTCTGCAACAATTAGAGCATTTTACATAAGATGTGTTTCAGTAAAAATCACTCCCTGCTGTGCTTCTCACAAGATGCAGTGTATTCCTCCTGAAATGTAATGGCATATTCAAGAAGCGTGTTCTCTCTTTGGCTCTCTTGGGGCTTACCTCAAAGCTCTACACTGATGCTTTAAAGGCTTCGGGCAATCAGTAACTCGAATCATCTTGAGACAATCTGTAGGCCTGCCAGATTTTCAGGGGAATATGGTGCCTTCTGGGGTAGAGTTAACTTGGTATATTTATGTGGTTGGGGATTGTCTAATCTTTCGATTTGTTTTTCACTGTGTACAGTTTGAATGGCAAATACAGTTTGTGTCTGGAAATATACTGTAAATTTAATAATCATCTGTCTTTCTGTCTTTCTCTATGTCTCTCCATCTATCTGTCTTTCTGTCTACTTAAGGCAATATGGTTTTTGGAGTGATTGAATATCACTCTTGATGTGGCTTCGATTTTGAAGGTTGACGGACAAATTGGACACATTATGTTTGAGTGCTGCATATTGAAAGAAAAACAAATTGCCCTTATTTTGTTTAATGACAACTCATTTGTCTAAATATTAATCTAAATTGAAGTAAAAGGCAAAAACTTGCATCAGTAAATATCCTAAAAAATATCTTATAGATATTGTAAACGGCTTAAATGCATGGGTGCCCATCCGACCCCCCTACCATGTAATATATTCAAATTTTCTTTAGAAAGCTGCTTCCTTTATTTGGTTCTTTTTAAAATACAGCCGATATTTTCCAGTTCCATATTATAACCTGTTTTAAATGGATAGTTCACATGCACACCAAAAAATGTGTTCATCTTCGGAACACAAATTAAGATATTTTTGATTTAATTAATTAAGGGCTGTAAACAGGATTTACAGTTTTTTGGTGATCTATTCCTATGGGTTATGAAAAGTTCATATTTTGGTTTTGTGAGTCCCAAACAACAGGTTGACATGAATGCAAGGTCAAAAGCACTTTTATTTTCTTAAAAAATATACATAATAAATGCATTTATATTTTACCTTATCTATTCAACAACTATTCAACAATTCGTTCAACAATTAATTTTTCCAAACCCCTCCGGTGATTGGTCGATTTCATTTAAAACAGTGTTTGTGAGATTTTAACGCTCAAAAAGCGGCCTCCCAGTGGCAAAGAATGTATTAGCATTTTCATTCAGACCAACACAAAAATCAAGTTTTCCCAAAAATGACTAATTTCATTGATTCAGAGTTGACTCTTGTGAATAACTTTATACACAGGTATAAACTCAGGTATATACTGTACACATCACTTTTAGATTTGATACTTTATGGGGTGTTTTTACGCTGTGTTACACACTGCATAAAAAATTATTTTTAAAAACCCATAATGAGGCCCTTTAATACCACTGGTGATTAGCATTTGTTACTGGCAGTATATCAGAAGCAGCAGAATCCATGTTAGAAACTGTGACACTTTTTTATGAGCACCTGTGCAGTGTTTTTATTTTCTTGTAAATTAGTGCCATCACTTTATTGATTATATTTCATCTCCCAAGTGAACACACTTAAAAATAACAGAAGCCTGTGTTTTGGTATTATTGTATATATTAGTGTCTACTGTGTCACAGATTGGAGCATCATCCATGTACATCAGTATTCGGTTTGTGAGTCAGCTATGACATGGAATTGATGTGCGAGATTTTCTGTTGATGGAGTACTTCTGTCGGCCTCGGGGATAATTGTTTGTCAAGTGGTTTGTCCCTTTTTTCTTATGCCTTGCTGGAGCTTGACAAAATATTTCATCAATAAACATCTTAAGTCTGCAGTTCATTTTCCATCTTAAAGCTATTTCAGGTTCATTCCCTACTGTGGCCACAATAACAACAGGGAATCCCATGAACCAATTTGAATTTAAAGTGGATTTTCCCTCAGTTGCCTTCCCTGGAGATTCAGGGCTGGTATTGAATAGAGACTGAGCACCTCACAGTTGAATTCATTGCATTCTTGATGAAATGGAGAAAAGTCTTTAGCCCAAGTAAGTGGTACAATGCAAAACATTTAATTTAAATGAGCACTGGCCATATTTAATTACACCCATTTCTGTTCACAGCATGAACTTTATCATCAAAAATATAATGTTGTAATCAACACTTTTTATGATTAGTTAATCTTGGGAATTGTAATAGTAAAAGGATTTCAGATGAATTCCATGTGTATTTCTTAAGTGCAGATGTTACCCAATCGTAGCAGTGGGTGTTTACATTGAGGTCTTAAAGAAGACCCACCCTTTTAAACAGAGCAAAGAGCTACAATTAAAGTAGAAAATGGCCATTTATTTCTAAATTATTAAATTTTTTAAAATACCTAATATTGTAAAATTAAAAAAATCCTGTACATTATCCAACCTATTTAAAATTCCTAATAAGATGCTAAAGTTGTGTCTATTGATGATATTTAGTCAAAGACTACTATGCTTTGCAGTGCAGAAGTTATTTGTGGTAATGTTGTATGTTTTAAACTACTCTGGGCATTTCAGAACAAAATGGGTAGTACAGTTTTGTAAATTTGTGTCTTTTCAGCCTCACATTCTGAAAAGTCAAGGTGTCTAGCTGATTTCCAGGAGAATCCCCTTTGCGCCTTGAAAAGCGGGGAGTTGAAAGCAGACAGTGATTTTTGTGCATGACAGGACAGATGGGAAGCACATGTGGGTGGACAGGCTTGATTTCTGTGATGGTCTTTCCATCCTTGCAAATAGTTTGGAGGTAAAAACCCTCTAGTTTCTCTCTAGTTTCACCCTTTACCTACTGTACATGGCCGGAGTGGGATGATTTTTTATTTGCTATGGGCAGAATAGACTAAGCTTTGAAGGTGAATGTATTCAGGCTTTAAGCCCCCACTATCCACCGCAGCAGCCCAAATTCAGCTTTTGTAGTGATTTTTAAATCATTGCTCTTATTTCAGTGACTTTTGAAGGTCAAGTCAAATACAAAATTTCATTTAAAAGAGATGTTTGTGAAAATTTTCAATTGGTCACGGCAGAAAATGATGGAGAAGAATGCTATACCCGGGCATATATCCAGAAGCACAGTGCACTTCATGCATTTTAAAGAGCATATTTGGGATTGCAGTACTTCCTCCACAGTCTAACACTCACAAACAACCCTCAAGATCTGGAACGGCTCCATTTTAAATTACATTTGTGCTGTTACCTGATTTGAACAACTGTTTTAGCGAACTAGATGTCTATACAACACATATAATGTGTATAAGAGGTCTTCACTGAGCAGATTGCAGTAACAATGTAAATAAACAATATTTAAAACTACCTTTTTTAAAAATGTAACTTATTCCTGTAGGGGCAAAACAGAATTTACAGCAATCGATACTCCAAATGTCACATGATCCTTCAGAAATCAATCTAATATGATGATTTGAAAAACGTTTGTGCTGCTTTATACTTTTTGAAAACTGATTAATATTTTAATGAATAGAACAGTGTTCTGAACACTATTCATTATTTAAGTTAGAAATAGAATCATACTCTAACATTATAAATGTTTCATTAACCCCTTTCACACAGTAACACCAGTACAATTACTGCAACGACTTTACAGGTATAATGCAAATGCAAATAATAAAAAAAAAAGCTCTGCTCAGACAGGAAAATGTATTTTTACCGGTATAGCACCATTCTCATCAGTTTCAAATTACAGGTAAGTTCTGTGACATCGTTAATCAAAAATGACCTTTAAATGGCTATAACTCTTGGTGTGAACTTTTCATTGTTGTATCAGGCACAATATTGGGGGTACATTACAAGTAACTTGAGTTAGGTAATCTGATTACTTTATTCCAAGTAACTAGTAAAGTAATGTATTACTATATAATATACAGTAAAAAGAATCTGAGTTATTTCGGCCTGAGGCTTATTTATTAAACAAGGACTGTTACATATGCCAAAAACCTTTCATTTGAAAAACATACAAGCAAGCCCAGCAATTAATGCAAATGTAACACAACGCATTACTAATGCAATTAGTTTCTTATTTAAGGAGGATCTACTGTAATTATTGTAATGCATTACTTCTAAAAGTAAAAGTAATTTCCACAACACTGATTTTGGTCCAGAGACATTGTATAGGACAATTTCAAACCCAACTTCAGAGCATGTAATAAATGCATCATCTGTGTCAGAATGATATGATTGGCCTAGAAAAGATATCTTACATTAGCTTGTCCTGAACTCGTACATGCTCATATGGATAATCTTGTTCTGCGCTCACACAGATCATCATACTGATATACTGTTTATTGGTAATGTTGCAACTTCTCATTCTGGTAAATTGGCAGAATTAACTTACTGGTATTTTATGAAAAGGTATTTTTCACAGATGATCTCTTAATTTACTGGTAAACCGAATATGTGAAAGGAGATATTAACACGCTTGATCACATAATGTGTCCTTGTTATGTATAGCTATTATAATAAAAGAGCAAAAAAATAAAATAAAAGTTTAGTCACAAATACACATGCCAGCAGCCTTGGTCTAGACAATATAAAACTTTTTTATAATCATTTTAAACACTAAGAGAAGAAGAGAAGTCACTGCTTACACCCTTAAGGGGGTCGCACACCGGACGAGAAGCGCCGCGCCGCGCCGCGTCTAGGACAGCTCGAAGTATCGCACACCAGACGCGCACATTCTATAATATGATTTGTTTGCTCTACTAA
>JAUCNO010000795.1:14801820-14860173 GCA_032353835.1 Enteromius viviparus | reverse complement strand
GCACGCCAATATTCATTGGCCTTTTGTATAAAGCTCAAAGGCAATTGGTCTCTCTGGCGAGTTCCCATATGTAACGTCTCCATTCCCTCCTTCAGGGAACATGGGTTACGTTCGTAATCTAGACGTTTTCCAATTTGGAAATCTACAAAATTAATCAAGTCCTTGATTACACTGAGTATTGAAATGACAACAATAAATGTGACCATAAGTGATCGGCCCAGCATGCAAGATGTATTTTTGTAGTGTGTCTTCAGATTGTAGTCTTTGCATCTCACACCATTGTTTCCACACTGTTTGTAGCAGCAAGTGAGCTGCGCTGGCTGTGGACAAAAACATGACAATGTACTCCGGCATGAATGGCTCTGATAGTAGGAAAACTGACTAATTATTGAATTTGCATATGGGTTGAGGGCATGATTAATTACATGAATATTTTATTACTGCATTATTTTCAAATAATGGATTACACTAAATTAACATGTTAAATTCACATTGTATTTTATGCATCATCTGAAAATGAAAGTATAAACAACATAAGGGCACTTGGGAAATTATAACTTTAAATATGTCTATTATAACATCAGTGAACATTTAAATCATGTTTTCTACTGGTAAGTAGAAACATTTCAACATTTCTACTGGTTAGCATTTTTTTCTTAACACTGAAACAAAACACAAGCTTAGCTATACATTTTCTGGTTTTCTTACTTTGTTTTTCCAACACATTCTTTTGGATCCTGACCACACTTGGCATTAAAAAATGAAGGAAAACTATTTCTCTGTCTGAGGTATGTGAACACTGGCATGTGAATGATGTGAGACATTACAAAAACATGTACGTTTCAAATGCGTATGCTTAATGTAGCATCAGCCATAGCCAGAGAACATTTATTTAATTGCATTTATATAGCGCTTAAATAAAAAGTGTATTATTCTGTTTTTTAAAGAGAGAGAGAGAGAAAAACTAACAGTATCATAGATTTCATTTAAGGTATTGCAGAAGGTATTTTCCTTCAGTGATATTAGGACTCACCTTGACCTTGAACCTCATGCTGGAACGGTCCAGGCGGGGAGAAAGGCACCTGTCTTTATACTGAGAAATTCTGCTGTCTGTGTTTATTGCCGTGTCTTGATTTATGATGCCCAAAGGGCTCCTGAGCCCAGAGGCCAGGCTCTGCTGACCTCCCACTATAAACCTCAATCACACAGACATGGCTTCATTTGGACAGGAACAGGAAAACTTTACTTCTCCACACCCATTGCTGAGGTACATGTGAAGCTCAGCAACTTTTTGCAGTCTTTCAATAATTTAAAAGCCATTTTATTTCTGCCCTCATCTCACGTTCTTAAACCCACTGGTGAAATGCATATTGTCAGTCCCAAGGTCTTTAGTTTTCAGGTTACAGTTTGCAACAAGGCCATACAAACACTGAGAAAAAAGTACTAAAAAAATCACCTTGGGAAGAACACATGCACACCTAGCGCATATCAAAACGATAAGAAATGTTTCCCAAATACTAATGACTACCTTCTAGTCCCAGTAGTTTTACAGCTTATCCCTCTATAGTGCTGCATAGACACATTTTAAATCAAAATGCAATTTCCATCTTATTTTTTAAATGTATATAATTGATATATGCTTGAGTATTTTAAAAAGAGTCATACTGTGTGGAAGCCTGTTTCCTCCCCAATATAAAAAAATGAAAAAGCAGTTACAACCTTTTTTGGCAATTCTGAAGAAAAAGTCAAAATTGTTTGATGAAAAGTACAAGCATCTTATGTATCTTTTATTGTTTGGTGGAAAAAAACAAGAACCATGCGAATGACAAATTATAAAAAAGTCAGAATTGCAAGATTTTATCTCGAAATGTCTAAAAATAAACTCAGAATTCTGAGAAAAAGATCAAAACTGCTAGACATGAACTTAGAATTCAATTAAAAAAAGATAGAATTGCAAGATAATCTCATAATTATTAGACAAAACATCAGAAATACGAGAAATAAACATAATGCTGAGAAAAAAAGTCAGAATTGCAAGATATAATCTTTTAATGTTTAGACAAGATGTGAGAAATATGAAATATAAACAGAATTCTGAGAAAAAGGTCAGAATTGCAAGTTTAAACAAAATGTGATAAATACAAGATAACAGAATTTTGAAAAATAAAGTCAGAATTTTAAGATATAATCTCATATTTAGACAAGATGTCAGAAATATGAAATATAAAAAGAAGACATTTTAAATCTATTTAAAAAAAGCCTTTTCCATGCAAAGGAAAAAGGTGATCGCATGGAGGTGCTTTTTTCATTAAACAGTATTTCTCTTTATGTCAACACAGAACTGTGCCACTGAGTTCTGTCAGAAGTGCTACATATCTGATTCAAGGCCAGCTCAAGCACTATTGCTTGCTGGGTAATAAGGCTGGGTTAATGTGAATGTGAGAGATGTGTATGTGTTGTGGAAAAACATGTAGTCCTTCGTGTGCTGTACTCAAGAAGCCATGGCAGACAAATGCCCAGAAGTGTCCCAGACGAATGCAAAAGATGTTCAAACATCTGTGGTCACCCTGAAGTGACCATAAATATTGTCAACATTGCTGCTGGTAGTGTCAGCAGCACCCAGGTGCACAGCCTCAGGACACAGTCTAATATACAGCATTGACAGCAGCCTGAGGAATCTCAGCTTGAGTTTCACTCTTAGACATCAGGGGGATGGTGGAAAAAAACATCTAGCTCATCTCAGTTCTTTTTAATGCTTGTTTTTCTTTTTTTTAATTATAGTACTTTGTCATATTGTCTTGTTGCATGAGAGACGATCTATAAAATCTTAACACAGAAAAGTAGTGCCATAAATGTTTTAATATAAGGTTTGGAAGCATGCTAAAGTGTTGTGTAATGAATGCCAAGCAGTTTCTTAGAACTGATTTATAATGTGCCTTAGAAATGCTGTTGCGTAACAAACTCATATTATTGTCTCAGGGATATATTACTTGTTCAAAGCCATGCAGCTCAATGTGGACTGTTATAAAAACTGCGTTCTGACCACAAGATATCGTTGTTTACAGCAGGAAAAACATTAATCCAATTTCTTGTGGTCATATGCTTACTGGAATCTCATCCAGTCGATCAATTATTTGATTAATGCATGATTCATATAGACCATAGAGATTTATTCATAGTCACGGTTGGGTCGCGATGGCTGTCCAAGGCATTATAAACAGAATGAGAGGGCCTAACCTTTGAAACACAAGGGACCTTCGTAGCTTTGGTAAAGGAAGTAAGAAAGACTGCGATATTCAGCTCGGTCAAGTCTAAATAAACGGAGGCCTAAAGAAGCTACAAAAAAAACGTAGAACACACATTTCGAAGAGCACTTGCCATAAAATATAAAACAAAAACAAGTTCCCTATTCCAATTTTTGATTACAAAATCATGTTAAAAGTATGTACTCACCCTCAGGCCATCCAAGATGTGGAGCAGTTTGATTCTTAATACGAACAGATTTGAAGAAATTTAGCATTATAGTATGTCACTTGCTCATCAATGGATCCTCTGACGTGAATGGGTGCCATCAGACCAGTCCAAACAGCTGATAAAACATTGAAATAATACACAAATAATCCACACCTCTCTAGTCCATCTGTTATTGTCTTGTGAAATGCAAGTTGCATGTTTTTAAGAAACAAATGTACAATTTAAGCTTTAAACTGCTTACCTTTGAGCTGTTGCAAATGTTCATTTCTGGTTAAACTATTTCTTTAAGCAAGCTGTACTGTATGTTGATGTTTAAGTGGATTTAGAAATGTAACAAACAAAAAAGTTGAAATAACTAGGAAAATCATAATTCTCGTTGAGTTATGATGCTGGAGTCCACATGAATGTCAAGTCTGCAGTAAATGACCCATTGTATTAGTGTTTTATTAGTATTATTTGTTGTTTAGAGGTAAATACTGTGTATATATATATTGCGGTCTAATTTTTGTATTATTTAGTAGTGTGAGACTTAGACCACAAGCTTTTGTCTGGTATTTAAAAGGTTAATTTATCATGCTAGCTTTGCTGTTTCTTATTTTGTATTCCAAGTGTGTGTTTGATGCAAGGCTTGATCCTTTAGCTCGCAGGTGCAGGTTTATTAATTGAGTGCTGAGTGAAGCCTCCAAGGTCCTGCTCAGCATCACCAAACCAGGACTAAATACTGGCACTCTCCTGCTGGATTCAGCCCCTTAAGATAATTTCTCTTTGAAAAGGGGGGTTTCAAGCAAGTTTACTCTGGCTTATTTACTACAAAATGGCATTTTTACCCCGTCAACACAGTGTCTCTAAGGACTGGAATAATCCTCCGTTCCAGACCCTGGATTGTGATCGGAGCGTGAGTCTCAGACAGGCCTGGCAAATCATTGCTTCCATACTCACCTTAATTACTTCTCTCCCAGCCAGACAAGTGAATCTTAAGCCAAATGGCTGCAATTATGGTTTAATCAGACACCCACGATCTCTCCATTTAGAAAGAGGTGGAGGAGAGGGGTCTTCGGTAATTTGCAATTCACCAGGGATTTTTAATGTAAATGGCCCATCATTCATTCACCCAGTGAAGAACACGAAACCATTATGTGCGTTGTTAAATAGTCAAATATGCATTAATACGTGACAGACCTTAGATGCGGATATAACAGATTTCAACAGTAACAACAACAAAAGGCAATGATATCACATAAATAGTTATTGATATTTTTTACCATGTTAAAATGAGGTAAAATGTTTTTCAATACTGCAATTTTGTTTAACTGAACGCCAACAAAGATCTCAATCATTATATGAGCAAATAAGGAAATATTGTGTAGTAGTAGTATTATATATTATTTGACTATATCTGTTCAATAATGTAGTTATATAAATAATATACAATAATTTAACAGTAATTATGTCTCCAATTTAATGCATGTAATGAAAACTAGTGTAAGGAGTGAATTCTACATTAATTAAATAATTATGTATAATTTATTACTGCATGAAACGTTTGTTAAAACATATTAATTATATTAATCTATTTCATTTTAAATACCCAAATAAAGCAATGAAAACAATAATAATAACACATTGTTAATTTAATAGTTAAATAATAAATAAAGAATTTTTAAAAACTAAATTTTATAAATACCTGCAACATAAGTAAAGAAAACTTTATAATAATTTATTAATATTGTTATTATTATTAATAACACAAAATTAGTTAATATTTATTAATTTGAAATAAACATTAAATAAATAATACATTTAAAATAAAATTGAGACTGTAATTTTTTTATTTTAAATAACTAAAGTATGTAATGAAAACTATTTTCAATGATTTGTTAATTTAACACAAAAAGTTACCAGTAAATCATAATAATATTTCATATTAAATAGGCTAAATACACATTAAATAAAAGTATGTAATGAAAACCTATGTGAGTCTATCCAGTGGTACATAAAAACAACATCCCTGACATGGGCAGTGAGCACACTGTCTCATTAACATCCATGAGCCTTTGTTTGATTCTAGAGGCTTGTTTTAGAGTTTAATTATAATTAGTTTCAAACTGATTTAAGCAGGCCTAAAAAGGTGGGACAGCATGAACTCCAGTCATGCAGAGCCTCAATATGTGCTCCAGCATTAGATATGTAACTGACACCGTCTGAAAATCAGACGGACAACACTATTTAAAACTTAAAACGGCAGTCCGACGCAGAAATGTACATACAGTAGCTGCTTCCAGAGCGATATATCAGGGGTACATCTGTGAAATTAACATACTCTGTTACGAACATCTCATTAAATCATTAACACTGATGCATGTTTGTTTATCTTCACTTGTCCCCATGAGAGCACAAGGTGTATGGCAGTTCAAACGCTTATGAAAGACCTCCACAGCCTAGCAAACAACAAAGAGACTGGTTGCAGAGCCTAGACTCACTCCTGCCAGCGCACATTTCACAGGCCTCGGGTCAAATGAAAAGCATTATAAATCAACCTGCCTTTCATTTAAAAACTCTCACCAGCTTTCCAGCGTCTCTTCTTCTGCCAGTCAGGATCCTCCACAACACCTGTCTTTTCTCTTGCTCATTAAAGCCATTCTATTTACCTTTGTTTCGAAAAATATATCTCAAATATTTAAGCAAGTTATAATTCGCTGAAAACCGTAACGCATAAATGCTTTGCTGTTTTGAAAGTGATACTCTGAGAGTCACAGGCGCTGAGGAACAGTAATGGCTGCTGTGCATTTGGATTTAAACTGTTGCCAGAAACAAATGACATCCACATGTGTAAAGAGAGACTCAGAGGTTTGCTTTTAAAAAGGCATTTTAAAGAGATTAATAAACAATCCCTGTCTTAAAGTGAATGCTAATGCTGATATTGTTTCCAGAATGGACCTTAACAGGGAGACTGAACTGCAGATTTCTTACATCTTCTGATGCTGACTCAAATGTCTTCAGTTTCACTTATTGTTCCAGAATCACTGATTTGAATTGACAGACTGATTAAAAATTCACATCTATTAATTATTTAGGATGTTATTCTAGCCATCAGATCCTAAGAAATCTTATGAGACGATGTCAGCTTGTCATAATCAGCTAATAAACCTGCTTTAAACTAATAACTCTGCAGTATTTGTCTATGCGAATTCACACAAATCTGATTCTTCATGGTACATTTGTTTCGCAGAATAAGCTACAAATGAATTATAAATAAATGATGGTTGCTCGACTGAATCTTATGTGATTCTCTAAATCTAATACATGCATAAAAAGTAAACACAGCGATATTTTAAAAGGGGAAAACAAACACATTTATTAATATGAATAGGAATGGTTTACTTTAATTTGTTGGCAGGTTTTCTAGACGGAGCACCCTGGAGGACAGAACAACAGATGCTGCACTATAAGGGAAAACGCAGAAATACAAAACTAGGCTAAAACTAATTTCTAACCAAGCTACTTGCCAATTAAAGCCAGTTTCTTAAAGAATGGTCATCAATAACTGGCCAACTTTGACCAAACCACACAGCTTATCTACATTTATTCTATATTCATCACAACCAAATACCACGAAAGGTGGCTAGAAATGCAGAAGTCTCTTGGCTGAGAGCTCTGTAGTGCCAGCTGTGAGGAATTCAGCTCGAGTCATTTGTTGGCTCATCTCCCCTTCATGGAGCCCGGTGACAATGTGGCAAGTGTTGAGGAAGTGGGCGGGAATAGCTCAGCTCAGCAGACCTTTGGGAAGCACACTTGTCTCAACACCAGCTCTCTGGAACTGACAGACACACACACACACCTCTGCCGCCTCCACTTATTTTCCAAGAACTTGCCTGACGAATATCAAGACACATTATAAACATCCACCTCCAAAGCTTTCCTGACTGATACTGTATAAACTATGAGTCTTGACAGCAGATTTGCTCAGTTAGTTTGCTCTTGAAATCAGAGCCGAGTAAACCGGTGCAGACTGGTTATTTTCATCAGAGTGCAAACTATTCCCAAAGGATCTGAGGAATTTTGACATCTGCCCCGGCACACATGGGAGCACAGATGTGTGGAGAACTCCTGAACAACAAATCCCACATTTCCTGTGTTTTACAGTAACGGGGGTATTTGCATTGGTGATTGGAGATCTGGAAAAGAGGTTACAATCCCAGCAGACGTGAACTAAATGCGAGTGGGTCCCAGGCTATTGGCACTTTTAAGTTGCTAGTCCTGAAAATAGTTTGGGTTTTAAAACTACAGACACATAATTCGATGTCTGCATGGGCAGTGTGGTACATTATGGGTTGTGGGTAAATCTATTGAATCCTAGTGAAAACTACCCACAGCTATAAATTAAATTTGTGTATAAATCTTTACTAATAAAATGCATTAACAACAGTTTGTTTCAGCCATTGATGTCGACTGGCTGAGCAGGGTTTGTAGAGAGCTGATATACAGTTCAACAACATTTATATTTTTACCCCTTATAGGCTTTTTGTAGCACAAGCATTTTTGTCCAATATACTGTAATTTATGCAAAATGTCAAACATTTAACCTTTACCCTGGAAACGGTTTTAAAAAAAGCCCAATTCCACAGGAAAACTGCAGACTTGGCAACCCTGAAGGTATCATTGAATTTGCCAGGATAATAATGAATGTGTCAGCAGTGTTTGGGAATTAATCAGTGATGTAAAACCATTAGCAATGAATTGTCATTCATGCAATATCTCTCTATTGAATTATGTTGCATTTCTACCAGGATAGTAAGCTGAAATCCACTGGAGAGCAATACATATGTGATGAATATATGTTTATGAGCTCTCCGCCAGATACTGATGAGAGTATATTAGACATTATCGCCAGAGGCCTATAAGGTGGGGTGATGTTCTTATATCTCTGCATCACAAACTGGAATTCAACATCACCATCAGCATGATTGTGGTCACCGTCAAACAGTGAGTATTTTCAGTATCTGATACTCCACTGCTGAAACATAACCAACACGTCTACATCTTGTAGAGTCAACCTTGAAATGCTCTTAATAAAAAAAAGACATTTTCTTACATTGTCTCTCCAGTCAAAACAAGGCTGTATTTTTCACAGTCTACAATTTAAAAGTGTTCTGCTTCATTAGTGGAAAAAAAAAACTGTGCGCTCAGCTCTATCCTGATCCAGATTGACAGCTGTCTTTATTTTACTGTCATTAGCCGAGCGATTGTATAAAGCCCACACATTTGGTGTCAGCGCAGCAAATGAAAGCAATCCAATGTTGCTTCTAAAAGAGGTATTTAATATTATAATTACGACAGAGACCCGTCTTCGGAGCCCAAACCACCATACAGTGCTTTAAGAATAGACGCTTGGCTCATACTGAACTTATGCATTAAACATGAAACCCATATGTTGGCTTGTGAAGACTGCTGTCCCAGGAGGCAGCGGTAGATGATGCGCTGAGGCTGGGGGTGCAAGAGAGGGTTTCTATTGATGCACTGGGAGAAAAAAAAAACACAAGGATTGAAGTTGTCAGTTGTGCTATATTTGCATATCTACGGAGTCAGGGGTTTGTTTTTTATTCAGACTGTGATTTGACTCAAGCACCGAAACACAAACAAATACAGATTAATTTTTGCTGTGGGCCTTGGCCTGAAATCTGAGGGATGAGTTTGGTCCAACACAGTCTCACAAACAATTCGTACGTATTCATACAAGGTGCCAAATTCGTGCTAATTCGTACGAATTCATACAACCTTTCTCGTACGATTTTGTAAGATTTGTCTAAAACCCAGTGACAGGTAGGTTTAGGGACGGGGTTAGGTTTATGTAATTCGTACAAATTTATATGAATTGGCAACTAGTAAAATAGGTACGATTTAGAAGAAATCGTATGAATTCGAAGGAGTGACGTCGTACATATTTGTACGAATAAAAATATGTACGAATTGCTGTGAGATCAGGTTGGTTTGGTCACAATCCACTGGTTAGGCTTTATACATGAGTATTAGTGTTTTTTCTTTTGGATATAATGGAATAAAAAGAGAAGAGAAAAAGAAAGAGATGAGATTGTGCTAGAGCCTGTCAATAATGTAAGTTACAGCCAACAATACTCAAAATGAAAACTGTGTTATCATTTACTCACCCTCATGTTATTCTAAGCCTGTTTGTCTGACTTTCTTCTGTACGGTGTCCCACACATAGACATAGATATATGGGGCAAAATAGATATCATGACCACAAAAATCACAAAGGGTTAGAGACTTATTCTCTGTAAAGTCTATTACATTAACTTCCACGCTTTACAAATTCTGTCCCTCATTTTAGTGCAACATTGGCCACATTTTACTATTAAGTTCAGTAAAATTCAGAAACCGTTATCCGTTAAGTTTACAGACATTTCCTTTAAACACAGCCCAATACAATTTACAATCAATATAACAATGTATACATTACAATGTATAATGTATAATCCAATGTTCAGTATACAATGTATAATCTAATACTATTTATAATCCAAATTTTGGGTAAAACACCTGTGAAACACCATTTTTCTTAGTGAATGGCCTCTGTATCTTGTTTTCCCCCCACATTATGAGCAGGGTTCAGCATTGAGGCACACCAGTGATTTGAACACACGTAATCACAATAAAATCTGAGCGTGATGTTGGCCATTTAGTTTGCATATTTTTTTTGCTGTCAGCAGAAATGTTCCCTAAAAGTCAGCATGAATTGCAGCACATTTTACCTCTGCAATGTGATGTATTTCCTGTATTTCTCAGGACATAAGAAGAAAAACATTTACTTGAATTAATCCTTCAGGAACTTATTGGTATGCAAATGTCTTGTTACAGACTAAACTAAAGCCGCTTCCACTCCAGGTTTTCATGCTCACTGGTGAGAGACAACAAAACTTCAAAAATATCCTGGAGCGAGAAAACACAAAACCTCATCACTTTAGCTCTGCTTTTGAAAGTTGAGAACACAGACAAGCAAAATATGATAAATAATACAACACAGAAGACCTGAACTAACTGTTGTATTAAATAAAGTTGTTGCATCCCCTTTTTTGTCAGCATGGAGTGACCATTTTGAGAATTTGCCAAAGAACATTCAATCCCATTTGGAAAATCACATGTCCGTGCCGAATATAACAGCACTGGATGCACTGCATATTTTCAGTAATTGCTTTGGCTGAGGCGGTGCTCATTGAATGCTGTACTGTCCACGGCTTAGAACGGTTTCATTTTTGTCAGGTGCTGTTGCAAAGCCAACACCTGTGGAGTTGTGTAAGGCTCTCTTGTGCGACTGTGGCAAATGCCTTTACTGCCAAAAACCGAGCAGGAATGCAAGAGATGTGCCTCATTAGCTTTTTCTTCAGCTGCATTTTTTCGGACTTTCTGCGTGTGTGCTTAAGACAGAAAGAGAGAGCTTGTGTACGGGGCCAAGCCCTCCAGGAGGAGGCGTTCGCGTGGTCTGAGTGCATGGGCGCGTGCTCGTGTTTTCGTATTAGGGAGTGCGTGTCCGCCATGTGCCTGTCTGTGTGTGACTGCAGCCCTGCAGTACCTTCTAGAGGGACCCTGCAGCAGCACAAAGAGACCCTTGTTTTGAGGTGTCACAGAACAGTATGTATCAGACACCATATTAAATGTCCCCTAAGCATAGAGGAAGTCTAGCGAGGGGTGAGGCCTTGCCAGGGAGCCACCAAAGAGGCTTTTGACAGTGGCCAAAACAGATGGCTGGGAATGGGGAAACAAGGTCAAAGAACACCGAACACACTCCCTCCGCTCTTTCTCCTCACTACATTCGATACGATTGAGCATCATCTGATGTTTGCCTCTCTTTTTAATTAAAATGGATGCTTTGGAATAGGAGCTTCGTTGTTTTCCCCCCAAAGGTGCTTAAGGGGGGAAGTAAAGATAAAAGAGCAGCTTTGTGTCTGGCCGCTGAATGAAAGGAACCACTGTGTTGGCTGCTCCAAACAAGACCAATCAAAGATAACCTGTGTTCGAATGATAAGAGCTACACCGTTGGTTCAATGACATGTATCTACATGGAGGTTTGATAACTTGCGGTAACATGACCTTTGGGGTGGTCCCATCGGTGTGATTATGGTCGCCACAATGCATGCAGAACCCTCTTACGTGTTTTTTCCAGCTCTATCTGCTGTAATCAAACGCTCTCCTGGTTTTTTGCTGGGTGATTTGCAGATCACAATAATGGAAACTCATTAGAATGGTTAATTTAGCATGCTTCTTTCTACGCTGTACATTTAACACAGCAAGAGCATTGGCAAAATGAGATAGAGTAATTACTGATGGTAAAACAAATGCCGTTCGTGATTATACATCGTTTATCCTTGTATAAGTCAAATTAGTGTCAAATCAGTGAGTCCGATGGTGTTTTTAAATCAAAATATCTAGTTTCTGAAGCGAGATTTTGTAGGTCAACCTCAAGAGTGATTCTGACAGTAAGATGTATTATACATTAAACATGTACAGCTGCAGAACAAGGGTGCCTGCTGGGACGCGGAGGGGCTGTAAGACTATCCCGTTGTCCTCTTACCGTGGAGGGCATGGCACAGGGCTCGCCTTTTTCTCTGACTGACATGAAAGTCTCAGGCAAGTTCAGCCATGTTTCCTTGATGTTGTCACTGAGCTAAAATGTTAGGGTCAGCTCTTTGTGGGAGTTGGGTTCAGGCTCCGGCCCTTCCTCTTGCAGCTGTGCGGAGAGTTGTTGTCCGGAGATGGTATGCTCTCAAGCTTGTCTATTGACGTATTAGGAGAAGTGCAGCTAGGCCAGCTGGACAGACAAAGCACAGTAAATAAGACTGGCCTAGAGCCCAATGCCCTACGGTACTGACAAAGAAAATCTGTGTCTCAAAAATGATGTTTGTTCATTTTAAATCATGCATCGTACTACTGATATAGATTTTCTATTGAGGCTATTAGCTCCTCTATAGAGGTTTGGGATCAACTTATTGGGGCAATTTTGAAAACAACTATTTTGCATAGATTTTACAAATCACCAAAAAACAACAACAACACCAAAAAAACAACACCATTAAAAAGGCAGTTAATGCATTGCTTTTTTTTTTCTTATTATCGATTTTCGTATGATTTAATTTTCATTTTAGCGAATGAAAATGAAGCAATTTGTGCATTTTTTATTTTAATATTTTGGTTTAGTTTTTTGTTGTAGTTGTTTTAGTAAATCATGTTAAACTAAATTAAAATGAGAAATGTTGTTTTGGTAAAATTTACATATTTATTTTATTTACACTAGTAACAAAAACATGGTTTCTTTATGGTATTTAATGTACTAAAATAATTTCCTAGGGGTCACAATGTACCGCAATGATTTTCAAGAAAAGTGTTAATTAAAGCTTGCATATACCATCCATCAAATTAGCTAATGTCAATTTCAATGTCAAAGTTTATGCCTCACAGAACTACTTTGTGGTTTGTAGGGGCACTTAGAGGTTATAATAGTGACTGACCATTGACCTATATTCAAATGTGCCAGAGGGGACTAAGCTGGGACCCTGACATAACTGAATGCATGCTCTCCATGACCAATCAATAAGCCATTATCACCGCACTCTAAGACAATACACACTCTGTGTATCCTTTAGGCTTATGGGACACCAGCATTGGGACTCCAATACATGCTCATGAAATTTGGTCAACTTGGATTTTTTCCACACCTAACATACACTTTTGGGCTTTTGGATAATAATTCTATAATCCGGTTCCCAAGGGACGTCACACTATAGTGAGAACCAGGTCAGTGTTATGACCAAAAGAAATCCAAAAAATCCCTCTAATCCTACGGCTGGCAAAGTACTTCTTACACCTTGTCTGATTTTTGACTGACCACTTAAGCAGTGCAAGAAAAGGAATTGGGTTAAAGGCAATTACCCTTAAGCCTTCACACTTTACACGCTGGTATCCCGTTAAACTGCTGTTCCAATGCTCTAATCAACTTATAAACAGCCTGCTTTGTCCTCTACCACAAAACAACTAAACACAGGATAATTTCCAGTATTATCATTTGAAACAAGGAATCCCTGCGAGCCGTTTAGCACAGCATAACCCAATTTTGTGTATTCATATAAAAATGGGTTGATGTTTGGTCTCCTACATTCTCTTTGAATTGATTTTGTATTGTATTAAGAGAGTGGAGCTGGTCTTGGATTTCTAACACTGCTGCTCCCCTGCTGGACGGCCGTAGTGCTGCTTTCTCTACAGTGAGTGGGAGCTTGTGGCCCTATAAATACCATTTGCTCTGTAGCTGTCCAGCACAGGAAGTAGGTCTGTATTGATGTCTTGTAAAGTCTTGTGGTCTTAGTATGTTATTGCTATAAAGCAGCTAATGATATCATCATACAATTGGCTCACGTTTCTTTGTCTGATTCTCATTATGAATTTTCCCATAAACTGCAGCTTAATTACACACTTATGACTGTTTATGTCATCAACAACCTGCATAAAGGGGTCTAATTATATTTTCCATGATACACTGTGTAAACTTTATCTCTGTAGCAATAACTGTAATAATCAATATTTTTTTATTGCGCCCTTTTCGTTTAATTTTTGCTAGCTTTCAAGCTTTGACATATTTGTTTATTTTTCTGTGATTGGTTGTTTCAGTTTAGTGTTAGGTTTACAGTTTTATGTTTGTATTTACATCTGCATCCTAATGTATATATCCTGAATTGAATGTTTTGGGTTTTTTTTTTTAAGAATTGTGCTTTCTTTAAATTAAATGAAGAGAAGTTGAAAAGTTTCCACATTTTATTAAACAATGTATCAAAAACTAGAATTGAAAAATAAATATTTTGCATTTTTTTATTTTATTTTAGAAAAATTTGGAGTCATGAAACTTAATATTTTTCTGTGTTTATTTTATTTATTGTAGGTTTTGTTGCTAAATTTTTGTTAACTGCTACAGGTCTCAACCACACACACACGTGCGCGCGCAAACACACATACAGTAGCATGTATGTATTAAAAATAAGTATAACAACACCACATCTCACCTCGCTTGTGATGCACAAGGTGGTTTTCTGTGAAACAGAACAAAATGTGCAATATCCTTGATCTGCAGCTTGGACTAACTTTGACCAGTATAAGTACCTGCATTTAAAGAAAAAACACTTCTCTCTTAAGAATTAATTTATTTATAGATACTTTATTTATAGTTTATAATGTTCTATTCCCTGTTTTATTCTCTATTTGCAAATGGCAAATAAAAATTATGAATCTTGAATGTAGGCTATGTATATTTTGATACCAAACCCGTGTATGGGGTGTTATTGTGATGCTGTTTTGTCCTGATAGCCCGTTAAGTTTGTTTAATTCTCAGAAATGGGAAGGAAACAAAAAACACCTCAAGACCACTGCATCTATTTTCCTCCTGCTAAAAGTGAGAGCTCTGCTGTCAATCTGCGGCTGGGGTGTATGTTTTGGGGGCGGGGTTTGTGTGTCTGTGTGGGCGGGGTTTCCGCTAAACTCTGGGTTAGGTTGATTCACTATCGATCATTGGGGAAAGACGGGGCTAGATTTCCTTGTGGCGGAGAAAACTGATGTGTAGGCAACATGAATCGGGCGATTGCGGGGCGCAGATTAATTTTAGCACGTTAACAGAATTCTTCCGGGCTGATTATCTTCACCGAATACAAACTAAATAGCCCTGTCCTCCAGTGCTCCAGGAAGAAGTGTTTTGGATCGGACTTTCCTAAATCACTACTTTGTTTCTCTTATGGACGGTTTGTGTTACCTGAAAGTAGTCGCGTCTTAAGAGAGTTACGCAGCCTTACGTTGCGTTACATCCGGAGAAGCGAGGCCCGATCTCTTGACCCGTGGAGTACTCTTGAGTCTCTCTGGATGGATGGATGGGTATGGGGAGAGCAGGATCTTACTACCCCGGGGCTGAGCGCCTCATCTCTCCGCTACTACATCTACTAGTGCTGTGCACCCTCTCCTCTCTCACTCACATAGGTAAACACTATTTTAACACTTTATGCATGATTCATTGAACGTGAACAAGTTAAATATATATTAAAACACCTTTAAAAGTAGATTTTGTCTTGAGGGGAGATTTAATTCTCGCTTAATAAATGAAGAATTGGATTTACGCGCTATATTATGATAGTGCTGGTTAATATTCAGATATATCCTCACAAAAAAGTGGATTCTAGTTCTTTATTTGACAGTTTTACAGTCTGAGGCAGTGTCCTTTATCCGTGTCTTCTTCTTGCACAGTTATTGTAGCTTTATTTCCAATAAATGTAGTGCATTGATCTACGCGTCCTTCTTGCGCTCGCCTGGATTGGTTGCTTTTCAAAGGAAATTAAATATTTATGAGTGATCATTATGGTAATTAATTTCGATTCACGGGTGAATGTTGATTCGTTTTTGTTTTTTTGCTTTTGTTTTTGTGATGGCAGACAGCATGCTGTCAAGTTGCAACGAGGTGGTGATAAAATGTGTTCCAATCCATCTAGCTTTTTATCTGTTTTATTATTTATTTAGGGTTTGGCGGTATTGATAAGTGTTTTAAAAAGAATTAATGTACTCTTTAGTTAAAGTAAGCAAAAATATTAGTTTATTTATTTATTGACCAGTAATTGATTTTGTTGAAACGGGGTTGTCTTCTGAGCAGGAGACTGTGAATACTACACATTTGGTGCCCTGTTTTCACTTGGCACCTTGTCAAGTGCTCCACTTTGGGTGTCCTGGCCGTAGACTGTGTTAATGCCATTGTGAATTAAGAGGATATGGAATGCTGCTGGGTGTCCATTGAGCAGTCACACCTTCATAATTAATTTAACATGGACCCCGGGCAGTCAGGCATTACGCACTTTGCTATCAATGAGAGAAAAAAAATTGATATGTCTTAACCTACATATAAATTTAAATTTATTTATTGTTTAGTTTTAAACGTAAATTCTGAAGATATAAGCAATATGTTCCATCAAAATTATTATTCTTTTTTATAATGAGCATTATATTTACACAGTGTGACCATTCCAAGAGTCTGTCCCTTTTATGCTCTTGATAGGCTTCAGTTTTCAAAAGCTGTACGTTTGCATTCTTTTCATTGGCAATATACTAAAGGTAAAGTTAGTATAATAGATATATGTGATATATTTTGAATGTTTTATTTGTTAAGGAAATTAAGAACGTAGGATTTAAGAAAACATGCATATGAAATATTTTTTTTAGCAACTGCATGCTTGGCATTTAAATCTGGCTTTATCGTCTCTCAATTGGTTTAGTCCCAAATATACATCTACCCCTTGGTAGTATTTAATTGGATTATAATCTTGACAGAAGCGAGAGACAGTTGCAGCTGTTCAGATTTTTTTTTCTTATTTATTTATTTTTTTTCATTCTCTTTTTCTCTCTGTCTTTTCTCATGTCTGGAATAGTGCTTTATTGTTTAATGATTGTATGATTTTACAGACTACCTGTAAAAAGGTGCCTTTTAAAACTTTTAATGGACGCTATTGTGGTTTACAGAGATAAATCTTACTAATACTTTCTAAAATGGCTGCAGCATGATTTCTTTTTTATTATGCTGTAGCAAGGTTATGAAAAGCCTGAAGTCACAAATAAGAAGAAAAACGAAAGGCTGACAAACAAGCATATTAAACCAGATTCCAAAGTTTAGTGCTACACAGTATATGTGCTCTAAATGTAAGGCTGGAGATGTCATTTAGTCTTTGAGTCTCGTAAACCCACTGCTTTCTCCAGATCTTCACGTTGACTCCTGGAGAAGGCGTGGGCCTGTTGACCTCTCTGCCCTGGCCAAATTCCACATCTTGAAATTTCACTCCGCACACACTCTTTGGGCCCCTCTGCAGCTGAGAATGGCTGCTCAAACGGCCAGCCACCCTGAGAAAATATTTCCAACGACTTAATAGCAACAAGGGTGTTCACTGTGCTCAAAACGAGACGGATCACCCCAGCAGCAGGATCGCAGAGATGAACTGAACCTGTGAAACAAACAGTGCTCGCTCCATACTGTGCCTTTGTGTACTTTAGAGGAATAATATGCACTCGAAATGTTTTTTTCATTTTTAATATTCAATGTTTGCTTTTTAATATTATTGATTATTAAGCATAAAATATTTAGTAGGTATTTTAGGATTGATTTGCCTCACATTAAACCCCTTTAAAAGCAATTCAAATGATTCCTCCTTTAGATTTCTGGCATTTCAGTGTTTAAGGTTAAACATTTGTCAGGACACTGACACATTCTAACACAAAGTGTGATTATTTTTTTTCTTTCTTTCTTTCTTTCTTTCTTTTTTTTCTCCCCCTGATCCGCCAGCACTAGCTTAGGATCTGCTGCCCCCAACTGGGGGTCCTCTAAGACGTTCCTCGCAAGTGTTTAGCACAGATATAGGCAGAAGGATATAAGGAAAATCAATCTATTGTCCTCTTCTGAGGGTATGACTTGGAATTCAATTGCACAAGGTTTTAAGGCGATTGTCAGGTGACGAGCTAATTGTGTTTTAACAAGCAACCTGCAAAAACAACTCATGTCCAGGATTGCTGTGAATTGGATTACAGACGGGTGGTAGATTTGTCACTGAAAGCTCCCACATGTGTAAAGTTTTCACTCTATTTCTCACAAAATAGCATAGATATACCTTCCAAACACTTCATGTCATGCTCTTGAGAGGTGAAAACAATGGAGGCACATGCATTCGATGGACGACGGGGTCACAATGGGCTCCATGAAAAGCCTCTCTGTTTCTCCGTGATATGTAGGACATACCTACCTAATGCGGTTACGTCCGCAGCACGGCCTTCGTGGTTTCATTCCCTTGCCCATTTACCAGGGTCACGATTCTTTAAATTTGTTGGTCCTTGTATATTACTTGGTGCGCATCTGCTTTGAGCATCCGCTCGGACTATAAATGGGAATGTGCCGGAGATGGCTTTGTCTTGCATGCCTTGCCAAGTATTTGAGTTTTTTTGTTCTGGTACAGATGTCACTGGAGCCTTGCCTGATAAAACACAGCGGGAGGTGGATGGGAGCGGGGACTGCCTTTTTCCTCCCGCTTGCAGCCAATGTCTTTCTAGCACAACATCAACATGGCTTCAGCCAGGCTACTGTATTGTCTTACAGCGTGTTACTGAAACCCAATCTGGCCCGTGCTTTGTCATGCCTCCTTCTCCTCCAGTGCCGACTGCAGCGCAACGCGGATCGGCCGATCCGCTACAGCACTCCGCGTCATCTGATAATCAAATCAGATGCATTTGAATCCACTGCGGTCGGAGTTATTGGCGTGGCAGGCAGAAATGGGTGGCCCTGACTGTGTAAGATAGAGTCATCACAAGCGTGTTAATGGAGAGGCTGCAGCTGATATCAGATTAGGACGGCCTCTCTCTGAGCTAATGCAATTGGGCTGCACTCAAAAGTGAGGCATTAAGACTGTAAGTGATGCAGTGTGGAGGCTGTTGTCCTTCTCCGGGAGATTTTGTTCTGCTTGTGCGATGTCATTGGTGGCTAAATGGGGGCGGCGCATGACGTGACAACAAGATCTTGAGTGTATTTTCCACAACAAGTGTGTATAACACCATAAAAGTGTTATTGGGTCGACTCCAAGTGCAGTAGTATTCAAAGAAAACACTTTTAGTTGCTACACTAGCATGACCACACCCTAATGACGCTCTGAGGTAAATAGTTGCATGTAGTTTGCATGCCGAGACTTTTGTGCTTACAAACACATGTGCTGCTGGCTTTTTGTGGCCAGAAAAGCCACCTGTGATCTTTTTCTCATTTGAAGTACCGTTTTATTTGATTTTATTGTGGCCATAAGCATTCTCCTTTGTAGATAACAGGAGGTTTCACACCCTTGTTGAGCCGACTGTTAATGTTTCGAGACCATAATGTAAAACACACATGGAGTCACGCCGTGAGGAAACGCTCAGTCCACTAGCACACCTTATTATGTTTAAGCAGTTGAAACTGGTTTATGACACGATTAACAACAATGGATGTTAGAGTATTTGTGCTCTTTTGTTCATAGTTTAGCTATGTGTTCAACTGGTTAAGTTAGTATTTTTTTAAATGATTAATTTAAGACGTATGCCAAATGTTCTCTTTGAATTTCTGTTTGTTTCATTTGGTTTTGAAATATTTTTGTGCCACTTTCAAGATTTTTTTTTATTTTTAAAGTTATGTGGTACAACAATCTAGTAAAAAAAATCATATTTTTCTTGCAATGTGAATAGAGTGTACACAACAGGTTTTTTATGTGTGATTTTAAGGTAAAGTGTATTTTTTATAAATTGCTTATTAGCATGCGTATTACCTGATGTTAACATTTATTAGCGCTAATTAAGCATATATTAATGCCTTATTCTACATCCCTAATCCTACCCAATACCTAAACTTAAAAACTTCTGTTAATAGAATTTATTGAAACAAATAGTTAATAGTTAACAATCTGGACAGTGGTATCATGATTACATTTTTGCAAAAATGCTCTAACGAAATTAAAAACATGCTTGACACTGAACATGTGTATTTAAGCTGTATTCATTATGTGTTTGATTAGCATGATTTATAATAATCTTTCAGGTTGATTTCTGAAATGAGGATTCTTTGTGTTGTTTCTCAGGTGAGAGCCAGGTCCAGACTCCACAGTGCCGGATCCAGAAGTGCACCACTGACTTTGTCTCTCTCACTTCCCATCTTAACCCTTCACTGGATGGCTTTGATACTGAGTTCTGCAAGGCGCTGCGAGCCTATTCCGCCTGCACCCAGCGCACATCCAAGAGCTGCAGAGGAAACCTGGTCTTCCACTCTGCCATGCTGGGCATCAGTGACCTCATGAGCCAGAGGAACTGCTCCAAAGACGGGCCCACATCGTCTACCCATCCCGTCATCCCCATTGAGCCATGCAACTATCACAGCCGCCATCACCAAGCATCACGGCCCGGAGCAGGGACTGGGGCTCCAGAGCACCCACGACCAACCTACCTGTTCTGTGGGCTATTTGGGGACCCTCATCTTAGGACGTTCAAAGACCATTTTCAGACCTGTAAGGTTGAAGGGGCATGGCCCCTCATTGATAACAATTACCTGTCCGTGCAGGTCACAAATGTTCCAGTGGTATACGGATCCAGTGCCACAGCAACCAATAAGGTGAGTTATTTTTTAATTTAATTACTTTGTCTTTTTTAATGTGAAGATGTATTTATTAATTTCTTGGAAAAAAGTCTCAGACATGCAGCATATTTAAAAAATAAAAATAAAACCTTTGTAGGATGTGACTTTATAATTTAGTTAATTACAGTGTTGTTAATGTTAACTAAAACTAAAATCAAAATAAAAGGGAAATTAAAATAATTTTTTTTTTCAAAATGCTTCCTTATCAAGATTTAGTGTTTTATGTTAAAATTGCTTAGAATTCTAATTAAATCACTTAAAATTAAAATAGTCAAATTCCGATAAACAGTTGAGCACTTTAACATGCTGTCGGTATTGTTAACTAAAACTATTAAAAAATATTTAGAATAAAGCTGAATGACTAACTGAAATAAAATGAGTAATAAAATAGTATAGAGTAAATAAAATAACAAACTAATGGGGAAAAAACTGGCTAATACAATAAAAATAAAAGATTTTAAAATATTAATAAACAATATAATAATATATAAATAATACTAAAATGACACTGGTTTGTAAACCTTTTTTTTTTACAGAATTTATTAATCTAGGTTCATTTGATAATTTCTTGTACATTACTAATTAGCATAAAAAATATTATTTCATACAATTTGAAATGTTAAAAATATATTCATATTTGTAGAAATCAGCATTAACCAAGTCAAACATATCCTGAAAACATATGTTTTATAGTTATTTCACAGCTTAAAGATTTTTAGACGAATTTGATCCAAAACATATAAAATTGCAAGAGGACTTTCTATTTAATTTTTAATAAAACGTAAAAAATATTTACACGTTGTGCAACGTTGCATTGTTTTTATCTTTATTTGAAGTGTATGATGTCTCTATATATAAGTCTATATGGATAAGATTATCAGAAAAAGCTGCAGAAAGCAGATAAGGCTTATAACTTTCAACTTTGACCAAGTATTCACAGGTGCAAGTTGAACAAAGCAAACTGCTCTCGTCTTATGACTAACACTTGTGACCAACGTGTCTGTGAAATTCTAATATCATTAATGACTGAATGAAGCCTGCGCTGTGGCATGACCCATAATAAGGTCACTTTGAAAGAAGCCTCTGTCTTAATTTCTCCAAGGCTTATAGTCAAACACTCTGAACGCTTACACACACCCATTTCGAATATGCTGATGCAGAATATTGACTGCTGGCGATCATGTTTACAGATTTTTATAACCTGAAGTAGCTGGAAGCTTGTGAATATTACAGCCTGAGCAGACTGCATTCGTCAGATAATTGCTTTTCGTTCTCAAGTTTAAGCAGTTGAGCTCATCTATGGACAGATGTGGCTTCAAATGCTAAGTTTGGCCGCCGATGCTAATTACCTCTCGTTTGACCCCTTGACCTTGAAGGTGGGGAGCCATTATTAAACATTTGCAAGTAATTATTAGCACACATTGCCTAACTGAGGCCTTTTCAGCTGCCTCACCTTATGGCCAACTGGTCATCATTTTTCATCCTTGTCCTGTGTACAAAGCTGCTATTCATCCGCCACTAATGTAACGCCACACTTCTTGTTAGCCAGTGCTTTTGCTTCCCACAAGTCTTAGAGTTTCACAGTATAAGGGCTGTATACTGGCTGCATTTTATGGCTAACACTTACAGGGCAAAAGGGTTTGCGGATCTGTAAATACATGCAATAATCTAAACAACTGCCGTATACTGATCTTCTTGTTTTAGCACGATAATTAGTAATTCTCATTTTCAGTCTCGGGTAGAAAACCACTTTTGTTCTTTACAGGTGAATTGTGTTATTATTTTCAGTATTAATAAACATTCCCCTAACCCAGTCAAATGCGCAGAGAGTAAAAAGGCCATTTGTTCGTTGATTGCTCCAAAAACTAACGGTGTGGTGCTATCAAAACATTCCTCTGTTTGTTGACCGAACCAACAGAGCAACATTGACTCCAGCAGTGGTATGTGTTTGTGGCGAGACTATCTATTTGTTCAGCTAATGGCAGATATGGAGACCTATTTGAAAACAGTCATTCTTTTATAATGACACACTATTATTGAGGTACAGATATACTGATGCACTCAAATAAAAGCAATAAGAGAACTAATAACTTTTACATTGAAACAGTTTTTATTTTGAGGGGGAGGTGGGGGATAAATGACACCTTTTGGTGTTCTTCTTCATAAAGAATGGTTTTCAGTAACTTGAATAAAGCAAAAACATAAAAACTAAAATTTTAAAAACTGATCTGAAAAATACAAATGTTGCCTTGACGACTAACGTATATAAAATAAGTCTAATAAAAAAAAAGCAAAAAAAAAAAACAAAAAAAACGCACACAAAATGAAAACCGCAAAATAAAAGATTAAAATCAATGAACACTAAAATAGTGTATGAATAATACTAAAATAAAACATAATTTATTAATTTATTAGGTTTAAAAAGGAACATTTGATAAATTATTTTACATTGGTAATTTGCATTTATTTCATTATAAAATGTCAAATAGATGTATTGTTTGTTTTTTTTTATAAAATTGAAAAAAAAAATGTTTGCATGTTGTGCAATGTTGCACTGTTTTTATTTTTTTAAGTGTACATGTATGATGTTTATACAATGTGTCTTAATATCAGTATTATTAATCATAATAATAATAATGCATGCTTTTATTGTTGTAATTATTAGATCATTTAATTTTGTGTTTAAAAAAGGAGAAAAAAAGAAATAGTGTATCAATAATGCTATTGGCCATAAAAAGCAAATCGGCTATTCTCAGCTGTAGGTGCAGAATATTTGCTCTTTACCTTCAAATAAATAGAAGTAACACCACGTCTTTGCTTCCGAACTTTAATATATTAGGTTGAAAAAGATTGTCGAAAATTCAAGCAGACTAAATGATTGGTGAAATCCAGCAGTCTGTTGTTTCACCACAAGATCTAGTTGTGACAATTTGAGTTAAAAAGTACAAGGTTAAAACAAAAAAATGTATGAATCATCGCAATAAGATAAATGACATGCATTCAGAAAATATATCTGCTGAACATCTATTTCATGTCAACTTGAGTTTTTAACTCTGCTCTCTTTGCTTCTTTTAAGATCACAATAATTTTCAAACCATACCAAGAATGCACGGACCAAAAGGTCTACCAGGCCGTAACAGACGACCTTCCAGCCGCTTTTGTGGACGGCACCATCAGCGGGGGCGATAGTGAGACCCGCAGCATCTGGATCCTGGAGAAGGCTCCGGGTCGGCACGTAGAGATCCACGCCGCGTACATCGGGGTCACCATCATCATACGCCAGCAGGGCCGTTACCTGACGCTAGCCGTGCGAATGCCAGAAGAGCTCGCCATGGCCTTCGATGAAACGCAGGACCTGCAGCTTTGCGTGAACGGTTGTCCCACATCAGAACGCATCGACCAAGAAGGACACCTTCAGCTGCCCATGCAGGGCCTGCAGCAAGCCAGCTTTCAGCAGCAGGCGAGGGTCGAAGCCCAGAGAGGGCTTTTCTCCCTCGAAAACGCCTCCAGTAAGTGCAAGGAGCAACTGGAGATTAAGGACATCTATTTCCACTCCTGCGTGTTTGACCTGCTCACCACAGGAGATGCCAACTTCACCACTGCCGCCTACAATGCCCTGAAGGACATGGAGACTCTGCACCCCAAGAGGGAGCACTGGCATATTTTTCCTAACTCAGCCGCTGAGCTGAGGCCGTTTTCATTGCTCATCAGTGCACTGCTAACCGGCTTCCTCATCACTGTGCTTTTATAATGTGTACAGTGTTTTGATAACTGTTTCGAAGAAGAAAAGCAGACTGTAAAAAGTCAGTACTCTGAGGTACTTTGTATATATAATGTCTGTGCGGAGAATGAATGTCAGAATGCAAACCTTCATTAGACTGTACATTTTGTGTAAATCATGTTTTCAAGAGAGCTGAATATTGTAGATTTTTTTTGTGAGTGAATTTTTGGAGATTTCATGTTTTTTGTCCTCAGGAGAGGATATATTAATGGAAGCACTTTATTTTTATTTTCCTTGTTTTTTTTTTTTTTGGTTTTTGCAACTAGAAAACAGTGTTCCACGGAACCAGCGCTCAAAAATCTAACACACTGCACTTTTTCTTTGATACATTTCTGTAGGTCTCCATACAAATGGTACTTACCTCAACACCTTGCTCCGTAGAACCGTGTTCAACATATTTCATGATGTGGCTGGCGTAGTGATTGTGTGCTAGAGGTTTAAAGAAGGATCATGTTGACTAGACTAGACTCTGTATTTTTAGTTCTGGTACTCGGCTGTTGAGTCACGTCGATTCAGCAAAAACAAAGTGAAGAAATCCAGGCGAACGCAGCAAACGTGAAGTGCACTTAAAGTCAGAAATTCCCATTTTTCTGTGGCGGAACATTCGGAATCGTTGGGTGTTGGGATTTCGGCCTATTTTATAAATGACAATCAGAATTTTTGTTAGGTACCGAGTCTACCTAATGTACGAACACAAAACATCAATCCTGAAGAGTGCGTTTTAGAGACACCAAAATATTTATGCTAAAAGTTCCATCTAATTTCATAGTCAGTGAGCGAACTAGAAAATTGATGTTGCGTAAGTGCTAAAGTGGGCCATGTCTCATTCCTAATCGGACTTGTAGCATCTACTAGAATGGCTTCTCTCAAGATTACATGTATTAGCCTTTTCCCTTTGCCAAACAAATATCTGTTCTAAGTGTTAAGTTCCCTCAAGTCCTTGTTTTATCCTTGACCAAAGATATGACGTAAGCAACGCACATATCAGATCTTTTGCCAGATGTACAGTGGGCTTCCCTATACGTTTTCTTTTGCCAAAAATGATAATGGTGTGGCATGGTCATGTTTCGCGAGCCAGTGCCATAAATCGACTCAAATCTGTAATATGTTCAATGGAATTGTTTTTGGCCCAGCAAGCATTTTAACAGTTATTTCATCAGCCAGAAGTGCAACTTGAGCCGTGGTTCTTTTGCTGACTGCACATCAGCAGTGATTTCATTCAGAGAGCTTTCAAAGCAAACGAAGGATATTCAGAAACACTTATGTCTCTATTTGCTTTGAGTGTGGCATTTGGCCTGATGGACACACAATTCATTTGATGAAATCGAATTGTATACCTTCAGGGCCTCACTGCTGCGGAAGCCATGCCTGACACGTTCCCAAACCAAGACTTGCTACTGTAGAGACATCATTGTTTTACTACTGCCAGTGCTGAAGAGCTGCTACAATACTGTGACTAGTGTAATCGATTGTATTTGGAACACTGGGAGTTTCACGGGCAGTGATTGGCCGGATCTGAAACAGGATCATTTGATTGGCCGATTGACCTAAATCAGTGTACAGTGGGATTAGTTAATTGCATCAGAGTGCAATTAACTAACTTGCAACGGAAAGCCTTCATCCTGTGTTTTTGCATTTCGCATTTGATCTTGTGATCTCTTACTTTTGTTGTGAACATTGTTTTTTTGTGAAGAGTGACTGCTCAATGTTTATACTTAAATTATTTATGAAATATAGTGTCTTGTTAGAGAAGTTAAGCTCCATACTCTTGCTGTTGAAAAACGTTTGAGATGTGATTGTACTGCCACCTAGTGGGTCACCATTGTTACATCAGTGTTTTAGTATTGTACGGATGCTGTTAAAAAGAAAAAGAAGAAAAAAACGGAAAAAATGTGTTATTTAAAACAATAAATTAAAAATACATAAATGCACTGGTTTTATTTATTTATTACACAATTCATTTGCGGTGTAATGATTAATTGCCATTTCATTGATTGGCACATGTATTTACATTAATTCATTTAGCATAAGAAGCCAGGTCAATGTAACACAGTACAAGTAACACTAACGGACCAAAAGTATCATTGTACAACATTATAGCAGAGTTGTAAAGAACAATCAAGTTCTGCTTAGCTCTACAAAGTCAATTGGTCCTCAATAACATTTTTTTTTTTTTTGTAATATACACTGCTGTACAAAATTTCGGGATGATTATGTTTAGTTTTTTAACCCCTTAGCATTCTAGTGTCCCTCCTAAAGTACAAATCCCATTCAATGCTAATAGTTGAATACATTTTTATTCACCAAAGACGCATTACATTAATGAAAAGTGACAGTATTGCAAATGATTTATTTCAAATAAATAGTCTTCTTTTTAACTTTTTATTCGTCCAAAAATTGTTTCCACAACAATTTATTTTCCAAATTTATCTTGGGAAGCAAGAATAATGACTGCTGCAAATGAAGCTTATGTTTTATTAAAATATATTCAAATAGAAAAAATATTTTTTAAATGTTAATAACGTTTCAGAATATTGCAGCTTTCTTGTATTTTGATCAAATAAATGCAGTCTTGGTGTGCAAAACAATACAAATATTTGAACAGTAGTGCAATTAAAACAAAACGTGAACATTCATGCTCCAAAAACAAATGCAAAAAAAGTCTTGATGAAGCACTGGCATTGCATTCACAACCCTAAAATAAAATAAAACAGTGTCTCAGCCTTTGCTAGAGTATTATGCACAACAATCTCATTCACATGCCACACCGAGTTTGATCACTGTCACACAGATCAAGAGCTCACCAGTGACTTGACAATGCCATTCAAAGCTTTTATTTTTGACAATGACTTACAAAAGCAGCTTGTAGTGCAGTGCATTTGTTGTATTGTGTACATGATGTGGTTTTGAGCAGCTATCACGCTCATCTGCCCACATATCCAAGCACCTGCATCTTGTGGAGTGATGTTGGTCTGCAGCTCATCGAGACGCTCATCAACATTCCAGATTCTCATTTGCATCAACTGGAATCCCTCCTCCTGCTCTAAAACTCCAGCAGCACATCCAATTAACTCTGACATGCGTGACAGCTGTTTTTGAAACTCTGCAATTTTGCAGATGAGAAATATGACAGGTTTCAAGTTTAATTGCGAAAAATGAGTATAAATTATTTCACTACTGGCATTGCTTTCGCGGTAATATGAGCACTTACCACTTTATGACGGCCTGCACTGTCATTAAAACGTTGAAAATGGTGATTTTGACGAGGAGAATTCTGAGAGCGTCAACAAATAATAGATCTTTGTTTGCTCGGACGTCTGCAACAGTACAGAAAAATGAGTACAAAACAAACAGAACTGAATTTTTTGTATTAACAAACGTACTGTACCTTCCAAAAAACTGCTTCCAAGGTCCATACAAGTTTCTTCATCATCAGCCATTTCTGAAAAACAGTAACACTTTACAATTAAATCCCTTTACAGTAGTTACTTGCAACGAGCAATTAATTATTGATCTCTGGTAATATAAATTTATGAAAATTTATCGCTAGCTCAGGTCCATCCCTTAAGAAAATGCACCATGGTTTTACCACAAATAAAACCAAAAAAACATAATTAATAGTTTTACCATGGTAACCACAAGTTAGTCATGGTTTTGCAACACCAACCATAGTGTTACCAAAGTACTTGTAGTACAAATGTGGTTAAACAAATGGTAATGGTAAAACAATGGTTACTACAGTTTTACTATAATAAAACTATGGTTCATTTTCATAAGGGATAATATTATATTTATAGATAAATTGTTCAAATTAACATTAACTAAGATATGCATATGCTTTAAAAGTATTTTTCACTGTTAATTCATGCATGTGAACCAAAATGTTACCATATGCTGTATGCGATTAATGTTTACATAATAAGGTAATAATTATAGAGTTTACCAGTTGTCTTCATTGGGAAGCCAGCATAATGTCTGTGCACGAGTTGATCGGAGACTCTGTGACTCACAAAGCAGGTGTAGGACATCCATTCGCTTGAGGGCACAGATATAACAGACATTGAGCTCTGAATGCCACTGTGTCCTTGGAGTAAGTTTGAGACTGCTGGATTAGTTCCTCTGGTGCCACTAGAGATCCAGGCGACCTCCAGCTCTCCATGATGAATGTCATGGACCACACACACCAGGATGGTCAGGCCGTTGAGCTCAGTGTTCAAATGAAATGGTGGAGATAAGATGGCAAAAGGGATAGCATCTGATCCCACTTCAGAGAGAAGAAAGCAAGTATTAGTATGCGCAGATGGTTATAAAAGTTTGGGGCCAGTGTCACAGTTTCCACAAAAATATTGTGCTGTTTTCAACACTGATACAGAAAATTAGAATTATTTCTGAAGGATCATGTGACTGAAGAATGTTAAATTGTAATGTTTTACTGGATTAAAACACATAAACTGATACATTTGAACAGCAAATTAATTTATAACTAAAAAAGCATGTCAACTTTGAAATGAACATAACTTTAAAGTAGAAAAAATGAACTAGACGTATTTTCATGTACAAAATACTCAGCAATCTTCGTTATAGTTACATGAAGATAGGATATATTTAAAAACAAATGACAAAAACGGTCCAGATACTGCAGTTTTGTAAATTAGGACGTTTTAACAAAGTGCCTTTACTGTGCTAGCTTCCCTTAAAAGTCTGCAACTTACTTGTAAAAAGCATGGTGGTGAGGAGGGTAGGAAGCATGTTGATGTTGTCTAGCTCTGTGAGTAGAGGCAGCCTGTGAAAAGGACTATCAGGTTTCAGTCATGTGATTTCACACCCGCCGTGGAATCTTTCCATCATTTGTGTTGTTCTCAGGGGAGCTGTGCCAAAATACAGCACGGCTGGGCTAAAACGAGAACACAAAGACCTGTGCTGCTAAACACACTGATACAATTATTTTGGCATCAGGTTTCATTCATTGGGTAAAATAACTCGCTGGCAATTCGACATTTAAAAAGAATACAATTTGTTCATTCACTCCACAGAGTTCCAACACGAATCGACTTTCATAATATTGGACAAAGTATGTATTTTAAAACAATGGTGGTTTGTTGTAAATACTTGTGAGAATGTGAAGTGGAGCGTTTTTCCAAAGATCCGCACCTGTTTTATGTTGGTTTCTTCTGTGGTGAGAAACTGATAATATCAACATCAACGGCTGTACCTGCTGCTTTGTACATCTGGATCAAATAAAACTGCACTTTCAAATAATGTTTTGATCAGGTGTGTGTGACAAAGCTTATTAATCTTTACTAAAAGTCTTTTGCATGAAACAAAAGTAGCAGCAACTACTGGACATTTGCCATTTTTTGCATGTCAGGTTCACGTTTTAAGTGATGATGAAAAGGCTTGTGCAAAGTTGTAGAGCTAACAAGGCAAACTAGTACAATTACTCTGCAAAAAAGCCATATTACTGTATCATATCATTTAAAATACTCTATTTTTGTAATAAGTGGGTGTTTTTTTCCTTTTGTTTATATATATATATATATGTATATATATATATAAATCAAAGATTGCTACGTTTTACAAAAAGTCATCAGTCTTTCTACTTAAAAATGTCATGTTTAATTTAATAGGCTAATTGCAGTTTACTATTATTATTTAAGTCTCACAAGGCTGAATATTTTTGACAACAGCACTATAATGAAATTATTACAATTATGAATTTCTATGTACTCTTTTATTTCAGTTAGTACACCCAAATAATTTTGCAATCACACAGTCCTTTAAACTCTAGTTTAAATGACTGTTTTAAGATTATTCGCTTAAGTCTTTATGTTGAATGCAATATGTATGTTCCTTATAAGACTTTATAGTTTGGTTTCTATTATCAAGGCTTGCCAAGATGTTTGTCTATCACACAAAACTTAAATTTATTTACTGAACATCATGCAAGACCAAAAATAACAGAAAGTCATCAGCTCATATCTGACTGATTGGATTAAAATAGTTTGCCAAGTTCAATAACTGACAACAATAATAATATAGATATATAAAAACAACAACTCGGTTTAATGTAGGCTACGTGTACTGAAAAGCTAACGTTTTAAAAGTGTTTGTTGGCCAGTGGTTTACATCATATAACGGTCAAAATAACAAAGGACTTGATTGTTTTTGTTCAGTCACAGTACATGGCACACGGCATGTTTACTACTCGGACATGACCTGGCTGGTTGTACGTGTTGATGGCTGTAGGTCATTCCTCTGTCCGGCGGCTGGAGCCTCGCTGTGTTGTCATTTGAACAGAGAGACGCGGTCGGACAGCACATGCTCGGCAGCTACTAAACCAGGAAACTGTGGGCAGGACGAATGAAAGAGAAAATGAAAGCAGACGACACAATGATCCAGCGCAAATTCAGGTAAAGACACAGCACTGAACGGTTCAAATGAGCGTGTTCCTCAAAAATGTTGTTAGTAGATGCTTGTCCTACTTTGCAGAGACCACATCATCGCGACACAAACAAATGCCAGAATAGAGCTAAAGAGCTCGTGCTGTATCACAGCAGATGTCAATGTATTAACGTGAACAGGCTCACGTTACAGAGTGAGGTCAACAGAGAACGTTCAGCACGGCTCTGTGTTGCCATGCGTGTTATTTTAAGAACATTTGATGGTTGTCTTTTATTTTGATTAGCATTTTGATCATTCTGACATGTGCTAGATTCTACTGTGTTTATGAATGAGTGTGTAATGCAAAGTAAAGTAGGTCATTTTTCAGCTACAAAATTTGGAAAAGGTTTTTTGAAATAATAATGTATTTAAATTGTTTAATACACTATATTTAGTCAAATGAAAGCTTATGGGTTTTTAGATTTTTAATTTTAGTCAGACACCTGTACTTATGCCTATTAGCAATGTTGCAAACTACCTAGCCTACTGTAAGTACAAAATCTGGCACAAATAAAATAATAGGCTAAATAAATAGTTTCAAGATCACAGGAAATGTTGGAAATATTAAAGGGTTAGTTCAGCCAAAAATGAGGATTATTTTTGATGATATCGGAGAGCCATCAGACCCTCCATAGACAGCAATTCAACTGAAGTGATCCCAGATCCAGAAACACAGCAAAACATCGGTAAAACAGTCCATGTGACATCAATGACTCAACCTGACTTTTGCGATGCTACGAAAATACTTTTTTGCTCAAATAAAACAAAAATAACATAATTTACTCTTCTCCCGTGACATACGTTGCTTAGTCAGTCTTGTTTACATCCCGGGGAAAGCACGCGTGTCCGCAATCCGTGGCTGCTTGTGCCTAGAAAAAAGCGTATGCTTACGCAGACAATGCGGTAATATGGCGAAAGACGTAGGTTAAGTCATAGGAGGAAAATGGTTGAGTATATGATGTTATTTTTGTTTTCTTTGTGCAAAAAAATATAGAGCATAACACCAAAGATTCTAATAAAATTATAAAAATGAATGAGAAAGTTTGGCGTTACGATGCATGCACCTCACTGTGCATGTTTGTTTCCACCACAGGATACAAAAATTGCAAGATGTAAACTCAAATTTGTTTTCTTTCTTTTTTTCCTATATCAATTTTTGTAACACTGCAGATGTGAGGTTGGGGGATAAAACTTTTTCTTAAATATTAATAAAATATTAACTTTTTTCAATTAAAAAGTTACCCTATACAAATATGCAGACAATTTACAATTGATTTGAATTTCAAGTTTATTTCAACATTTACAAAGTAGAGGGACACAGCTTACCACCACAAATAAGAAATGACCAAAATACTTAGTTAATTAAAAACAAATAACAATTTGATTATTTAATGTTATATTTTCTCTTTACAGGACACAGTGACAATTTCTAAAACACAGAAGTGATCACCATCAAAATCAGCAATACCAAAAACCTTTGTTATGCATCTCCTACTTGTTATCCTGCTCTTTCTGGAGTCACAGTTTTGTGTCGGGTCTTCTGACAGCAATAGTTCTGCTGGTGATAACCTGGCAACAAACGGCCTTCCTTTTCCATGGAGTAAAGTGCGTCTCCCAAACTACATAGTGCCTGTACATTACCATCTACTTATTCATCCCAATCTCACCACCCTGAGGTTCAACGGTTCTGTGAAGATTGAAATCGATGTCAAAAACAACACAAACTGGGTGGTGCTGCACAGCAAGAACCTCAAGATCTTCACCGCCACTGTTCTGAACGAGCACGAAGCACATCTGTCAGACAAAGTTCTCTCGGTGCTGGAATATCCGGCACATGAACAGATTGCCATCTTTTCCCCAAAGATTCTGACCTCTGGGGAGAAATACTTCCTGTATTTGGAATTTGGTGCACCATTAAGTGATGGCTTCTATGGATTTTATAAGAGCACATACAGAACAAAAGCAGGGGAGACAAGGTAGAGTAAAAATTCCTGAAATTTTACATTATACGAATTATACAATATATGCAAAAACAGAATAGACTTCATGGAAATCATGGTTAAAAAATCAAACTAAATTTTCTCCCCTGAAGGGTCCTGGCGTCCACCCACTTTGAGCCCACATCTGCCCGAATGGCACTGCCATGTTTCGATGAGCCCATTTTCAAAGCTAATTACACTGTCCGAATAAGGAGGGGCCCATCACACATAGCTTTGTCCAACATGCCATTAGTAAGCTCACTAGTAATCTACTTTATCATTGTAGAGACTATGTAAGTAAAGATTTACTTTGATTGGAAAAGTACATAGAACAAATGGATGAGGTAGGATTTAGAAATTTTGAAAATATATTTTCTTTTCTTTTTTATCATTGTATAGGCCAATTTGTACTTCAAAATTATTATTATTATTAAAATAATAGTCAATTATAACGGCATATGATTTTTTTTAATGAAACCATTTAGAGAAATTACATGTATTTATCAAATACATAAAACATGCATCATTTCAAAATGTATAATATAATTAAAATTATAGGAACAAACTCTTGAAATTGGCCACGATCTGTTTGAAGACCAGTTTGAAGTGAGTGTGAAGATGAGTTCATACCTGCTGGCCTTCATCGTCTGTGACTTCAGATCTGTCAGTGGGATGACTGCAACTGGAATTAATGTAAGTAACTAGAGCAAGCAACATGAAGCAGGAACATGTGAACACAATAGCTTTTTCTGCTTGCATGAAGTTTTCATCACATGCTCTCGGGTGAGCAATGCATCTTGAATGAGTTGTTTTTTTCTCCCAAAGATTTCTATTTATGCAGTTCCAGAGAAATGGCATCAGACACACTATGCTCTTGAGGCTGCTTTGAGGCTTTTGGAGTTTTATGAACAATATTTCAACATACTTTATCCGCTGCCAAAAATGGGTGAGTACATCTATTACCTTTCTATCCAATCTTTCAATGCATAAGTTATATGATGTGCCTTTGGATATTTACACTGTTGTTTATTTTATGATGTGTATCAGACCTGATAGCGATTCCAGATTTCCAGTCAGGAGCTATGGAGAACTGGGGTTTGACTACTTATAGGGAGACATCTCTTCTGTATGACCCTGACATCTCATCAGCCTCCGATAAGCTCTGGGTTACACTGGTGATAGGACACGAGCTGGCTCATCAGGTTATAAATGAAAATACATTCTCAGTCTCATCTGGTGTTAACTAAACCAATGAACTACAGAAGTACAGTGCTATTAAATGTAAATGGAATGTAAGTAGTTTAACTACTGTTTGTTTTTCTTTCTTTCTTTTCCCCAGTGGTTTGGTAACCTGGTGACCATGGAGTGGTGGAATGACATTTGGCTGAATGAAGGCTTTGCCCGATATATGGAATTTGTCTCACTCGAAGCCGTATATCCACAGCTTAAAGTTGTATGTATAAGCTTCAGATATTTCTGTCTGTAAAATGAATATTGTAATCTACAGCCAGGCGGTCATTATCATAATCCCTGAAGAGTGATCAAGACCCACATGTATCACCATTTAGAGGTTAATTTTAGTACAAGAACCTCCTGAGTGTACATTCGAGCATGTATATGAATGTACTAAAATAACTACAACTAAAATAATAGTGTTTAAATTTATATATATGTACATTTAATATTTGTTTAATTTTATGTTCTAAAATAAAGAAACCTAAAATAAAAATGTGAAACAAACTAATAAAAATGATCAATCACATAAAAAATACAAAATAAATACTAAAATTCAAATTAAAATATAAAAATAAAACCCAATTCCAAATATTATAGAAACTGTAGTAGTATTTCAGTCATACTAAAATAGCATTGATAAAAAATAAATACATAAAAATGAAATCACCCATTTGGCAGGAAAATAAATACTCAAAAAATGAAAAAATAAATAAATACTCTGTCTGATATGCTTTGTTTTGTTTGGCTTGTTAGGAGGACCACTTCCTGGACACCTGTTTCGGAGCTATTGGACGGGATTCTCTAAATTCTTCCAGGCCAATTTCCAGTTTAGCTGAGAACCCTACTCAGATAAAGGAAATGTTTGATACAGTGTCATATGATAAGGTAGGAAAACGCAGTGTTTAAACATTCTCACCCTTTTTAATTATTTTAATTTAATTTATCTGCTTTATTACTTAATATTTTAGGGAGCATGTATTCTCCATATGCTGAGAAACTTCTTGACAAACGTAGGCTTTCAGAGTGGCATAATTCGGTATCTTCGGAGGTTCAGGTATAGCAATGCCAGAAATGAAGACCTGTGGGACAGCCTTATTAAAGTATGTCACTTTTCCATCTCCTGCCTTTTTTGTCATACATTTAAATTCCAGCCTCAAAACAAAAACTCTCTCTTTATACTCTGTACAGACGTGTTCTGAAGAGGATTTTACAGCCGGAGAATACTGTTACAGCAGTACCCAAGCCACTAAAAATGCAGTAAAGATGTCACATCATGAATAAAATAAAGAACTTTTGCTATTTATAATTCACAGCACTCCATAAACAAAAAAAAATTCAACATGTGTTTTTGCACCTTGTAGGTGATACTTAGCATTCTGAATATCTCCTTGTGTAACTTGTGTTGTAGTATAATTTTGCCGGGGAGCATATAGACTTGAAGAAAATGATGTATACGTGGACTCTACAGAAGGGCATACCGCTGGTCACTGTGAGGCGGCAAGGAAGGAAACTTTATATTGGGCAAGAGCGCTTCTTAAAGATAGTCCTGCCCAGTGATCCCTCATGGAATTCACTTCAGGAAGGGTAAGACACTACAAAATCACATTTTATTTAGTTGTTCTTTCAGCCTTCGTATTTAAACCACAATTTTTAGGGCAGTATAAAATATGACTGTTAGAAGTCTTCGTAACAGAAGAAAATGTAATGTGAAATTATTTTCCATAGCTACCTGTGGCACATCCCTTTGACATACAAAACAAGCCACTCTGAACATGAGATGAAGCACGTATTGACCACAAAATCAGGTAAAAAAAAAAATACAGGTAGTATATATAGAGGTAACTGAGGATAGTTGTGACAAGATTTTAAGTGTTTAATGCTTTTAGTCTAAACTTTTTTTCCCCACATAAATAACCAAAAACAAGTTTTTTTTTCGTAATTTCCCAACTTTCCCTAATTGTTTTAGTGTTTAAATTTTTTAAAAGCTAAGAGGTTATTTATGGCAGGTGCCATTGTGACATATTAATATACTCTATCTATTGTTTTATTGATAATTTGTAATATTAGGTCATATTTTGTAATGTTTTGATTTAAATAACGTTTTCCTGTAGTTTTAGTTTTTGTCATTTTTTTTCACATTTTCGGTTTTAGTTTCCAGTTTTTCAACCTTGATTATTTCATATAGTGTAAATCTTTCTCCCTGGAATATAAACTGGCATTTCTGAAAACTAGCCCTAAAAAATAAAAATAGGGCACAATATACTGTATGATTCGAAGCAAATTTTCTGCACTTATTATTTTTTTTACAGGTGTTTTACCAGTATTTATAATTTAGCATTTCATTCAATTGTGTTTTAGAGTTTAACAGAAATGTCCATAAAATGTATGGATAATGTTGTGTGTAATAAGATGCCAGTACTTTTTCTGTTAATTTACAGATTTATATTTTACAGTGTAGTCTCCCCAACACGTGTACTGTATATACATCTTACTGAACATATACCAATCTTTCCAACCCAGATGTGTTGATGCTGGATGAGGAAGTTGACTGGGTGAAGCTCAACACTGACATGAATGGATATTATATTGTCCATTATGATGAGGAGGGCTGGAACTCCCTGATCGAGCTGCTGAGAGTAAACCACACTGCTCTGAGCTTTAAGGACAGAGCCAGCCTCATTCATAACGCCTTCCAGCTGGTCACGTGAGTTCATGTGCAGTGCATCGCTCTCATCAACTCATAAATCTCCGCTCACAGAGAAAACAGGAAATTCTGTATTAGCTAGTAAAATAAGCATAACCTTATTATCGTATGAGCTCATTTGTAATGCTACTTCTTTCTTGTTTTTTTTTATTATCCAGTGCAGGACGACTGTCACTAGATAGAGCTTTGGATTTGATCACTTACTTGAAGTCTGAGACCCACAATGTTCCTCTTCTGCAAGGCCTTGGCTATCTACAGTCGTTCTACAAGCTGATAGAGAAGAGACACATAGCTGACGTTACTCATAATCTAAAGGTATGACAAACATTTCCTGGAGTCTAATCGAATTTACTGTCCTCATTCCTCCACATATCCGTCAAAGAGTCTTTCATTTGAGTAAGGCTCAGACCTGTCGAGATCCTCCAAGACTTCTAGTTTTTTCATCTTGTTTGTGTGTTTAGCCACTTTGGACTTTTTTGGTTTTGTCCTGCAGACCTACATCTTGCAGTATTTCGGAGATGTGATTGACAAGCAGACGTGGAGCGATGATGGGACAGTCTCAGACCGCAGACTGCGTGAAGAGGTTCTTTCCCTTGCATGTGATTTCAATTATCCACCTTGTGTGGAAAAGGCCAAGCAGCTCTATGATAGTTGGGTGGAATCCAATGGTACAATCAGGTGACTTGGCAGTGATATTTGTTTTTATGCAATAAAACCCTCTAGTATGTAATCACATTTTTACCACTTTAAATGATTTTTGGAGTAGATTTCTTAACAGGTGATTTACAGTATTCTTTACAAACTATACAGCTTACCCACTGATGTGTCTGAGACGGTTTACATGGTTGGAGCCCAGGATGACAGCGGATGGGCCTACCTTCTGGAAAAGTATGGTGTGTCCATGTGTGAGACAGAGAAGGGCAAATTTCTCTCAGCTTTAGCAAGCAGCAAGGACTCTGAAAAACTATTAAGGTACATTGTTATCAGCAGTCTGAGATTCATATGCATGTATACTACAGTACCACTTGGGTCAGTAAGATGTATCTGAACAAAATTATTGTTTATTGAACAACATTGCATTAAACTGATCAAAAGTGACATTAAAGACATTTATGTCACAGTGTTAGGTTTCTGTTTTACGTAAATGCTGTTCTTTTAAAATGTATTTATTTTAATATAAATATTAAGCAGCACAGCTGTTTTCAGCACTAATAATAATAAGCAGAAAGAAACATTTGAGCAGCATGATTTTTGAAAGATTAATGATAATGAGAAAATTCAACTTGGGCATTACAGGAATAAACTGCAATATTTATTTTTTTAATAATGTTACAGTATTACTGTATTTTTAATCAAATAAACTGGGAAGAGTTATTTTAGACTTGTATTAAAGGTATAGTTCACCCCAAAATGAAAAATCTGCCATAAAATACTGACCCTCATGTCATTCCAAACCCGTAACATATTTTCGATGAAATCTTAAAGCTTTCGGACCCTCCATAGACAGCAAAACAACTGAAAAATATCTTAAATGCGTTTTTCAAGGTTCTATATTTTTGAAACAACATAAGGATCAGTATTTAATGACAGAATTTTCAATTTGGGGTGAACTATAGCTTTAAGAACATCCTATTGATAGTATATATGAAATACACAGATAGAAACTGAAATGTAGAATTGTTCAATATGATATATGCAATACTTGGTTATGGACTTAACATTATGCAATGCCTGGTACGTCTCCATCTTTCCTGTAGATTATTACAGCTTGGAATTGGTGGAACTGTAATAAAAACACAGAATTTACCCAGTCTCATATACATAGTGGCCAGAAATCCGGTTGGCCATTTTCTTGCGTGGGATTTCGTGAAGAAACATTGGAATGAACTGGTAGAAAAGTAGGTGCCATCCACTTCTTTTTATTAAGGTTAAAAAGTATAATGAACTAGTTGTGATGTGCTCATTAACATGAATATATTATCATAGGTTTCCACTGGGATCTTTTGGAATCAGAAGTATAATCGTAGGTACTGTAACTCAGTTCTCATCCACTGAGGAGTTGAGAGAGGTGGGTTGTTTATTTGTGGTTTAGAGGGAAGGGTCAACTGTTCTGAAGGTTCATTTACAGCATTGCTTTTTGTTCTTTTTGTGTTGAGGTTGAGGATTTCTTCAAGTCCATCACAGAGCAGGTATCTCAGCTGCGTGTCATACAGGTGGCAACAGAAAACGTGGAGAAGAACATTATGTGGCTCACAAGGAATCTAGAGACCATGAGGACTTGGTTGCAGGAAAGACTCAACTAAAATATAAAAAGAAGACCAACATTACACATTATATTTACTAGTATACTGGTTTATGGTTTAATAATCAGTATTAGGATCAACTCAGAAACTTTTCAAGTTTTCTGCTGTTTTGCATTTTTTAATTTAACATTGCTTATAACGCATGATGTGTTTGCTTTTTTGTTTACTTAGATAAAGAGGTTTAGAAACAGCAACGCTGTTTTAAAACTAAGGATTTTGTCTTGGTGTTTTTCTGTGCTTCTGGTTGGTCTCTTGACAGCTGTGCCACATTTTTTAACTTATGTTAATAGGACACTGCCTTTTAATTAGTGGCACGAAATCATACTCGAAGACATTTCGACACTAATGAACTGAATAGGGTTTGGAATAAAAATAAATAGTTTTTTTATAAGGGTTGACCCAACTTGAGTCGAGCCTGAAAATGTGTTCTTATGAAACATGACAAAAACAGAAAATGTTTTAAAATACGGTATGGAAATAAATTTGAACTTTTGTTAAAAAAAACGTGCTTTTAGTTTTTACTTACTGATATCACTTTTTCAGACATTTCACATCTTGTTTCTTATCATCACAAGTAGCCTACTTCTGTAAATCATAAAGTATAACACAGGAATATTAGTTAAGATATTTGAACTAGAAATTTTGGAAGCATTTATCTATCATTCAACTACATGCAGTACTAACTAACATTAGGTTTGCTTCAGATTCGCTTTGTTTGCTCTGTTGTCTGTTATGCTCGAAACACTGTTTAATGTTGGTCAATATCATAAGTTATGTGATGCAGCTATTAATGGACCAACATTCAGCCATTACAAAACTTGATAAAGCGACAACAGTTGACAGCAACTAAACTGATGAGCATGACGATAAACATGTATGTAACCATGCTTTGGGGAAAAATTTTTACCTAGAAGTGAGCTAAATCTCTCAAGGCCTCCTTTTGAGAATGTCGTAATTTGTGAAAAACTTAGGCTAGGTTATAGTATTTATAAATAGCCGTATATAAAAACCGTAAAACTCTATAGAACGTCCCCATTTAGATGACTAGGCCTAAACTTGTTTTGCTGTCGCTAGGAGGCAGTATTGCTTTACTTCAGTTGACAATAGGCTATATTCAAGCCAGGTATAATGTGGCTACCAATAATAAACCTAAATAAACAAAATCATTTAAATTAAAATTATTCAAGAATATTAAAATTGAATTGTCTCTTTTATTCCCAGGGTACTTAAAATAAGAAAAGTCCAGTATGCCTTCAATATCAACTATATCAAGCTAGTGCACAATGATTTTAAAAAGCCTAAATATGTACCAAGCACACAATACTTAACATAATAAGTATTTTGTTTACTTTTGAATATCTATTTATTAAATTTGGTTAGAATGTTGGTTTATCAATTCGGTCTTGTATGTTCCTATTCAAACCTTCCACTGTGTTCTCTCGCAGAGGGGCTGGCGCTCTCCCTGACAGTGGCAGCTCGCGATGCCAGTTCTGGTGGCAGCTGCCACTAGTCGCTACTTACAGCAGGGCCGTGCACAGTGCTGAAACTGAAAAAGGTTTAAATCAGTGGTCACCAAGTTCGTTCCTGAAGGGCCGGTTGTCCTGCAGAGTTTAGCTCCAACTTGCCTTAACAAGCTTCAAGTATAACTAGTAAGAGCTTGATTAGCTGCTTCAGGTGTGTTTGATTAGGGTTGCAGCTGAACTCTACAGGACACCGGCGGTGACCCCTGGTTTAAATGGACAGTTCCCTCAATCCCTGGCAGCTGGGGATGCCACCGGAAGTGGCACAGCGAGCTACCACTGCCAGCCCTTGCGCCTGCTCATATTCATCTACAATAAACAGTGTGCTGTTCTTCTAAGAGTACAATGACCTGACTATTTATAACGGTTCCAGTGGTTCCCAAATGTGCTGCACACTGCAAACTCTTGAGAATACACCAGCCTATTGTAGTGTGTTTTCACAGAGTCAAATTGTTTGCATGTGATTGTCCAAATTGCTGAACAGTGACGCTATTACAGTTCCCCTTGTTGAGCATGGCATGTCAGTTTTAGCGCATGGAATCGGCAAACCATTTAAATCAGCAGGAATATGGAGCTATTGGTATGAATTAATCTTTTTATAAACTCTTGTTTTTTTTCCCTTATAAATTAAGACTATTGATCTAATCCGCTTTTAAATCAAACTTTTTTTTGTTTGTTATATAATTCAAAGATCTTGTCAATCGTTATGTGTCTGTGGGATTGTCTATCTGGTGTTGTCTTTAAACATAATATAATCAATATTGCAGCCATGCGGCAAGGTCAGCTGCTGTGTTTCTCGAGGAGTGCAGAAGCCGCGGTGTCTTAAAGGGATAGTTCACCAAAAAATTAAGAGTCTGTCGTCTTTTACTCATTCCAAATCCGCATGAGTTTCTATCTTCTGTGAAACACAAAATGGGATATTAGATATTAGTTTAAAAAAAAAAGGAAGGAGAAAAATATGTTAAAATATAAACGCTGTTAGGTTGAACACGTTTTATTGTCGTTGTTTTTGGCCTATACCGACTTTCATTCATTTTCAGTAAATTACGCTTGAAAGGCAAAACATACAGTTAAGTTCTAATGGAACTGTCCCTTTAAACGGGGCAGCAGAAGGTGGAAGTAAAACGCATGTCGTTTGGTTGACAGCAGTGATTGCCACTTTCAGTTTGTGTCTGCTGTTGTTTCGATAAACAGTGTCCAGAGATGGCTCAATAAACCGCTGATCGATGATTTTAATGCGGTGAAGTGAGAACTGTAGACCAGGCTGACGATGCTAAGCTAGCACCAGTTGATCTGAAGTGTTCCTGCGTTTAGTGAATGTGTGACTCTTCACCCTTCCCAGGATTAAATACCCGGACTTTCAACTGAAAGAAGATTTGTTTTTGTTTTTACTTCAGGCCTGCATTAAAGCATGGAGTCGTTTGAAAGCGGTAAGGCTGCTGCTAACACGAACTCTTTATTTGTACGCGAGGTCGTGCACTGCAAAAAGTTATCAGCTAACATGCTACGGCTAGCCGCGTCGCCTTGTTTTATGTATAGTGCAGTTTAGTCTCCTCAATAACTTCCCTTACAGTGTGATAACTTGCTTTTTATCTGGTCACGTGTCAATGATTTTAGAATGATCTCGTTTAATTACGATACCATGTATGCAAAGTTCAAGCAGGCTAACAGACACATGCATAACGTTTAAATAGCTATCAGTACATCTGCTTTTCAAATTTCAGTGTGCTTCGCTAGGTCATAACAGGACCTCTGATTAAATTAAAATGTATCCGTCTAGATGAGTGGGTGGAAATGTCAGTAAATCAGATCAGTGGTTTATTTGTTTTGGTGACTGGTTCACGTGATGTCTCCCAGCGATCTGCTGTCAGCATCTGCGTTTGACTTTATTCTCATTTAAGTCATCACATCTGATCTTTCTGTCTGCGAGAATCAGAATCAAATCCCCAAAGAGTCCCAGGGTTCATGTTTTGCACAAAATCTCCTCCCAGTCGTGGCAAGGTGACATTATGTTTTGACTAGTTTAGGTGACTTAAGAAGTTCAGCCATATAACAGGAAATTACAGCTGTCCAAACCAAGATAAAAAAATCTTCTGCTGCTTGTGCTTGTTGACTTCCTGAATGAAAGTTTAACTGTTAAGAAACTTTAGCTATCAAAACAACAAGAACATAACTGGGTCATATTTCTCATATATTCTTAACTTAATAGAAAAGAGAGTATTTAAATTGCATAATATTTAAACATCAAGCTAGTATACATTTGAAATTAGGCCTTCATCCTTATCCTACAGTAATGATCATACCCCATTGTTAATAACACAAATCTTAAAAAGAGGTTGAATACACATTATTTTAATGCAATTTGAGTCACCAAGAAATCAAAATTTAGTGCTGTCAAATGATTAATGGCATCCAAAATAAAGCATTTTGTGTATATAATAATATATGACTTTATATTGTGTATATATAAATAAAAACACATGCATGTATATATTTAAAAATGTTATGTTTAAAAATTACATTTATAAAATATAATATGAGAATATAAATGTGTATATATCCAAATATTTCAATATATGCGTGTGTGTTTGTATAACATAATAAATATACACAGTACACGTACATATAATATATAGGCCCTGAACAAAAACTTATTTTAGGTATAATTAAATGAAAATATTAAAATTAATATATATTTTTTTATTGAAAATTGCTGTGCATGCTCTATTATAAAAAATAGAATATTATAAATGATTTATCAGTGCACAGCATTATTTTTTAATGCACCTTTCAATTCGTTATCAAACACGTTAACTTTTCTTGGCAACAATGTCAGTAGGAGGGCGGGACTAGAATCTGTCCCAACCTGTCACTCACATGAGATCACAGCAATTAGCCAACGACAATGATCCAGCCAATTCCCAATGGACAAAACCAAGTCCTGTCCTACTTTTTTCTTACCCATAAGCACTCACATACACATCAGTTTGAAAAGAAGTTTCTTTCTAACTTAAATCATCATGAATATAATCTCATAATGCAGAACATCTTTTAAATATTTTCAAATCATATATGCGAAATACATAATTGGGTCAAGAAATGTGTCCTTGACATGTTTTTGTGTGATTTACAAAGGAACTGTAGTAAGTGTTGAACAAACTTACAGATTTACAAACTGTGCATGGTAGTAAATGAAAGTGTTGCACTAACATTAAATGAGGCACGTGAAAGACTTTGAAGTTCAGGTCACTTTAAGAAGAGGAGTATTTGTGAAGCAGACCTGAGTTTGACCTTAGGTGGAACACATTAACACGATCAAGCAGTGTGCAAATGGTAATTAGATCACTGTTAACTCAGGCAGTGCCTTGATTTGTTACTAATTTTATTTAGTATAATTCTCTTATGTAGAAGGAAGTAAAAGAGGAACAATGCAGACACTTTATTTTCTCTCAGGGTGTTTCCTAAATCTTATGCAGACAATAGTCGAGGTACACTGAGTTGAGTTTAAAATAGGTTATGCTGTACACTGGTGACAGACTGTGGCCATGGGTGCAAGTATTTACTGGAGCAGTCTTAATGATTGTCTGCACAGATGCACCGAACATAGCTTTTCTTTCATCTATAGTTTCATTTTCATTTGCTTTCTACTTTTTACTCTCTGACTTGTGTGGGCTGACTACAAAATCGCTCAACTTATCAGAAAACTGTCTTAGCCGGGCGCACTCTTGTCAACAGGAAGCCACTTTTTCACATTTTCTCTTTCTACCTTAACCTACAGAAAGAGCTCCACTGCCGAGGAACATGATTGAGAACAGCATGTTTGAGGAAGAGCCAGATGTGGTGGATTTGGCGAAGGAGTCCCCTTCCTACCCCATCGACTCAGACGATGTGGTCTATGAACCCCGCAGCTCGCGACTGTTAGTCCGAGGTCTTGGAGAAAACGACATGGATGACGATGAGGAAGATTACGAATCGTCTGCCCGTCTTCTTGGAATGTCCTTCATGAATCGCAGTTCCAGCCAGCGCAGCGCCGCCGGCTCCTACACCCGACAGCAGCATTCTGGATCGTGCTCCAAGCCTTCGACTAAGTCTACTGTGGTAGGTGTTGTCGTCCTCGTTCTGGTGGCTTCCATGTTGATGGTCTTCTACTTCTTGCTAGGATGCAATTTCACCAAAGAGGGCTGCCAGAAGACCAATTCCACCATGGACAACATTTATCCCATTTCCACCAACGGTAAACTTTTCCCGTGGACCGAGTTGAGGTTACCGGCCAGTGTGCATCCCGTGCATTACAATATTTCACTCCAGCCCAATCTGACCCTCATGACCTTCCAAGGCTATGTATCCATCTTAGTGCAAGTCATGCATGAAACGAGGACTATTGTCCTTCACAGTTCCGATATGAACATAATCAAGGTCACTTTTGAAGGCAAAGTGGTAGACTTCCTGGAGTACAAACCTTGGCAGCAAATCGCCATCAAATGTTCAGAAGATCTAAAGAAGGGACTATACGTTTTGAACATTAACTACACCGCAAACCTTTCCAGCAGCTATGATGGCTTCTACAACAGCTCTTATGTTGACACAAATGGTACAAAAAGGTATTTGCAGCCCAATTAACCTTTGTTTGACCTTCTGAAAAGTCAGGATATGTTTGAATTTACTATGTGGCTTCAAATAGTTGATTGACCATTACTTCTACTTAGTTATGTCTTTATTTCTCTCAGACACATCATTTAATTCACTCCATCTTCTTCTAGAGTTTTGGCTGCTACCCAATTTGAGCCCTTGGCAGCCCGCAAGGCTTTTCCTTGTTTTGATGAGCCAGTTTTCAAATCAACTTTTACAATTAAGATGACCAGAGAAAGCAAGTACATCAGCCTTTCAAACATGCCCAAGGTAGTTATTTTTGTATTATTTATTTACTTCTGTTTTTTTTTTTGCTTACTTTAAAATGAATAGACTAATACATACAAAAATTGCTGTTAAGTTCACGTTATATTTTGTAAAATACATTTTATTTTAGTCAATATATTTTATTTAGTTATATATTTAATATACGCAGCATCTATTTGTTTTCTGGGTTTTTTTGTTTTTGTTTGTTTTTTTACTCTAATGTTTGTGAATTTTTATAAGGAGTTTTTCCTCAGGTTATAGTATATAAGTTTTGTAATGTTAATGTCCTTTTTTTTCTAGGTCAAAACCAGAGATTTAAACAATGGTCTTCAAGAAGATGAGTTTGAGAAAAGTGTTAAAATGAGCACTTACCTAGTTGCATTTATTGTGGGTGATTTCACCAGTGTCAGCAAAAATGTTTCTAAAAATGTTTCTAATACTACGGTATGTGTTGTTCTTACAAATCAATGCCTCGTGTTATAAATATTGTCGAAGAATATTGCAATATGTTTTTTCCCCCCAAAATGTTAGGTGACAGTGTATGCTGTTCCAGACAAAAAGGAGCAAGTGCAGTATGCTCTGGACACAGCTTGCAAACTGTTGGAGTTCTACAATAAGTTCTTTGAGATCGACTACCCGTTAAGAAAGCTGGGTGAGACACATTTCCTTTAAGAAACTCTTTAAGCAGGGATCATTAGATTCGTAGAACATCTGGGCATGCACACTAATGTTGTTTTATAAATAACAAAACCAATCATTTCTGTGGCACGACATGACCAAATGTCCTTTAAATCAATAGATCTAGTGGCTATTCCTGACTTCCTCGCCGGAGCCATGGAGAACTGGGGACTAATCACATTCCGCGAGACCACTTTGCTAGTAGGGAGTAATTCCTCCTCTATAGACAAGCAACTGGTGACCTCTGTCATTGCTCATGAACTTGCCCACCAGGTAATTTGCCTTATAATTAAAGCAACATTGTTATGACAGGGAAATAATAGTCACTTTTAAATCATTAACAACACATGATAAAAAAATTCGAGTTAGTGGCTGCTTTACCAAGTGTCATTTACATCCAGTTTTTATTACAGTGTTGACCTACTTCAAATTGTTTCACAAATTCATAGTTCACCAAAGAAAACCCCACTAAATTCAGAATTCCTCATTTGTGTCCACCTCATACAGGTTTAGTGAATAAATGTTGACAGAGTTAAAAAATTTTTAGTAAAAGTTTTTTAGTGAAGTGAATGGCAATAGTGATTTTGACATACAACATGTTATAGCATAAATTAACCCAAATTATAAATTTTCTGTGCAGTGGTTTGGAAATCTGGTCACTATGCGATGGTGGAATGATCTTTGGCTGAATGAAGGATTTGCTACCTACATGCAGTACATGTCAATTGATACTGTGTTCCCAGGCCTTGACATAGTAAGTTTTATTCTAAACTGAGAAATGAGGAGTTCATACGTTCATTTTACTATTCATTGCTATAAAAGTGAAATTACAGAACCTACGCTTAATGTTTAAAACTTATTTTAATAATTTTTATTATCTAGAACTCTCCTGCCCAAGGAGCTGATGATAATGTAGCATTAAGCATCATTATCCAACTGTTATAACTTGATTGAATTCATTACATAATATGTTACTTACTCTCTTCTGAAATAATATTTAAACAAGGCTGTTTCTCATGACTTTCACCTCTTTGATATTAGGTACTGGAAACAACTACTTAGTAATCCTAGGCTACTCATCGTTTCAAGTTAACTTAATCTCTGGATTTCACAAATTTAGACAGTCATGCAAAAAATAATTTGTAATACACTGAATTTAAGGCTTGTCATAAAAAAGAATATATTTAATGTGTAATAATGACTGTAGCCTTGTTTTTTAATGTTTTGTTTTGACGTAAAGTAAATGGAGTCAGTATCATTTCAGTGGGAGTTGACTTTGCGAAACTGAAATTAAACACCGTACACTCAAAAAAATTATTCCCCAACACTGTTCAGTTTATTTAAAAGAAATATTTTCATTTAACACAAGTATGTTTGGTTCCATATTTAAACAACTGCATTGTGTTAAACTGACTTCAAACAGTTTTGTTTCAAATTTATATTTTAATTTTGAAAGAACATAAATGATTTTACTTGTGTAACTAGGAAGTGGATTCCCCCTTCCCATCATGCTTTGCACAGGGCAGGATAAGGATAGTAAATCTTGAAATAAAAAGTTATTTTAGGCATTTTTATTAAGATGATAAAACTAGGAGACTTGTTAATGTTTAATGCTCTTTAATGTTTGTATTTGAAAGACCTTCTATGTTAGTGTTTTTGGGGATTACCCTTGTGGTAAAGTGTAGAGCGTGTTCTTGGGGTCCTGCTAACATGAATCACAATTGTTTTAATAATAATAAAAATAAAAATACTTTGGATGTATCAAAACCATCTTATGTTATGCATAACAAGTTGGCTAATGCCTGAAGTAAAGTAAATAAGCCATATATTTTTTTTCTCAGCGTAGAAGGATGACTTCCTATTAATTTATTTTTCGGTTAAATGTTTTAGTTTGAGTTTAACAAGCATAAAATTTATCATTTTCATTAAAACTATATTTGATCAAATTGAGTTGACTTAAATTGCATCGCATTCATTTCTTTTTAAATGAGTTGGGGCTACACATATTTATTGGATGGACATCTTGCCTTTAATTAAATTGAGTTCATCCAATGAATAATATTTTTGAGTGTATTTGAATGTGTGTCATTCAAAAATTGTATATTTAATCTCGTCTCTTCCATTTCCAGGACATTGAATTCTTAAATGTTCGCTTTAAAGCACTGGGTAAAGATGCTTTGAACTCCTCCCACCCAGTTTCTACTCTGGTGAGCACCCCTGAGCAGGTGGAAGAGATGTTTGACTCAGTGTCTTATGAGAAGGTACATCATAAATTACCTGCTGCTTGTAAAGTGGGTTTAATTAACCCTCTTATCTTGTTGTGTAATGTAATAATTTTTCAATCAGTCTTATTGATTGTATAGCAATCGTCAGTACTTGAACATGTTTCTTGGTCTGCCTTTTCACGCAAGGGGGCTTCGATACTGCTGATGCTCAATTCAACACTCACAGATGGGGAGTTTCGAAAAGGAGTGATTGAGTACTTACAAAAGTATAACCTCTCAAACACAGAAAGTGAAGACTTATGGAACAGTCTTTCCCAGGTCAGACCTTTTCTAAGCGAGATGAACTTATGATGCCTGCACTGTGATTGCATTACATTATTTATGAGAGCAAAACAAATACATGTTATGAGTATGATAAATGCAATTACAAAATTAAACCATGTGCATTTTTACATAATGATTAGTGTGTGGTGACATTTATGTTCTCCATAGGTGAGCAAGCAAAACCTAAATGTATCTGAGATGATGAAGGCCTGGACTGTTCACAAGGGCTTTCCTCTGGTCACAGTGAAAAGAAATGGCAATAAAGTGACCCTGACGCAAGAACATTTCCTTCTGAGTGCTGATAACAGCACGGACGACAGGTAGAGGACTTTAACTGCAGCTGTGAACACTGATCTAGACATCTATCATAATGAATTATGGGGCTGAGAGCTGTCAGTAAGATTTGTTTTAGTATTACTAATATTTTTATTCGTTAATCAAAAGTGTTTTTTACTATTCATCAAATAATATATATAAATAATATAATAATATAATTTTATATTACAAATAATGTAAAATGATGACACCCCTAGAACATTGATGGAGAATCATTGTGGGAAAGAATAGTCTTAGTTGTTTAATGGTGTAAATGTTTTAAAAAGGGACTTTTATATTAAAATATAATTTATATTTCAAAGTCCAATATTGATCTATTAAAAATACAATTGATCCACTTTTGTGTTACCCATAGAAACTTGTGGCATATTCCCCTGACGTATGTGACTGACAACTGTAGTGAAGACTGCATGAAAGTGTTCCATCTGAAGGAAAAAACCGGTGAGTGTTGTCCTCAGGACCGAGTTTGCTGCCATAGACACACCTTTATATGGTTCTAACTGCTGGGAATATTTAGTAATGTATTATTTGTTGCTTTAAAACTTTTCCAGCCACATTACAAATTTCAGATGATGTGAAGTGGTTGAAATTCAACTATAAGAGCGATGGCTTCTATATAGTGAATTATGATGATAATGGATGGAGGGACTTGATCGTGGCTTTGAAGAAGAATGTGAATATCCTCACCTGTAAAGACAGAGCAGCTCTCATCAACAACATGTTTGCTCTCTCCAGGTAGATCTGCATTTAAAAGAAGGTTTAAAGTTATTAGACATGACATTAAAGACATGATGGTGCAGAATTCTCACAATCATGGACAACCTGAAAATATCGATTATGACTTTGATTCAAATTTTAAATATTTTCTTTAAGGCTGTCAAATGATTAACATTTTTAATCAAATTAATCAGGATTTTCAGTAGATTAATCATGATTAATCACTATTTGCAACTACACCTGAAACCTAACCATTTTGTTCTGGAATGCATACCAAAAGATAAATAACAGGACACAGATACATAATTTTCATAATATGTCTGTTTAGTAACACAGCCAAATAATGGTGGCTTAAATCAAGCTGAAACATACCATAATATTTGTTTTTGCAATGAGAACAATCTTTTACCTTTACGCCGGTTTCACACTGCACGCGTAAGTTGGAGATATGCAGTAAGCTATATGTAATAGGTATATTATTTTTAAAAGATTATTTTTGGGAGACTTTTATTTTGGTGAGCGATCTGCTTTTCGTGTGCGTCAAAAATGCAGCAGAAAAAAAATTGTTGTTACAACGGAAGATTGTCGAGGCTTAAGACGAATGAAGGACGACAGTACAAAGTGCAAGTGTGAACAGTGAACTGCAAAATGACGCTCTTCAGTTTTTAATATAGTCAGCGTAAAAGACTTCAGTACGCACGTGTCACTGATGCAAAGTGCAGACAAATAATTCGTCACACTGCGCGTGCGTGAAATGCGTTAAAAAATTAATGTAATTAACGACAAAAAATAATTTTGCCTAAGTCAGCCCTAATTTTTTTTACATAAAATTCTCTTTTGCTGTTTTTCACAGATCCATTTTATCTTAATTTAAATATAGATTTAATAATAAATTAAATATAGATTTAATTATTCTATTATAAACTCATCATAAAAAAAAACTTCAGAAATTGTGTCAAAGTTGATTGGTGTGCATTTTCAAGAACATCTCAGTGATATGATAATACTGTAATGCCAGTGAAAACCAGTACGCAATATTCTTTATTAAATGATTATTTTATTTATTTTATTTTTATTTTTTTTAAGATTTTTTCATCTTTTGAAAGAAGTTTCTTGTACTCACCAAGAAACCACTAATATAGTAATGTTGTAAAAGTATGTTGCATTTTAAAATAACTGTTTTCCATTTAAAAAAATAAAAAAATATTCCTGTGACAAAATTCAGCAGCCGTTTTAATATGATGATTTGGTGTTTAAGTAACATTTTATTGTTATTATCAATGTTGAAAGCTTTTGTGCTGCTTAATATTTTTAGTGGAAACCATGATACTTTTTTTTCAGGATTCTTTAATGAATAGCAAATATCCTTGCATTCCTAGATGAATAAAAGAGTTATTTTCTTTACAAGAAAGTCTTAATAACACCAGCATTTTGAACAATAGTGTATATTTTTAGTAAAATGAATGTATTTGTTAGTAAAGAATATATGCTTCAACTGTCCTCCAGATCAGGCAAGGTGTCGTTCAGACAAGTCTTAAATCTTATGGATTACATCGAAAATGAGAACGAGACAGCTCCTGTGACCGAAGCCCTCTTCCAGCTTGGTCAGATCTACAGGTTGCTGGACAAAAGATCAGATCAAGACTTGGCCTCTAGAATGACGGTATGTGCAACATCTTATGTGGCTGTTTTAGACAAATATTTATTTTGTCTTATTAAATAAACTGGTTTGAATGTTTTCGTGGAATTTAATCTTTGCAGAGGTACATTGAGGACCATTTTGGACATTTAATGGGGAATCAGTCTTGGGATCTGGAACCCACTGTGTCAAAGATGATGCTTCGGTCTGCCCTGCTGGAGATGGCATGTTCTCTTAGCATACTTAACTGCACAACAAAGGCCAAGCAACTGTTTGATCAGTGGTTCGATTCCAACAAGACTTCTCAGTACGTTTGTTCAGTGATTGAGTAATTTCTCTTTTAATCTTGTGGTTTGCAAAAAGGAAAGAGCTGTTGTCTGAAGCTCTTGGCTTTGGTGCTCCTCACTGCAGTGATTTTTGAGAACAGAGGAACGTCTTGTGATACATGCCTTATTGTTTTAGGATTCCCAGTGATCTCATGAGAACAGTCTTCAAAGTTGCTGCTCAGACAGAAGAAGGTTGGGGTAAGCTTCTATACATGTATAAACACTCCATCAATGACCCAGAGAAGCGCAAGACATTGGAAGCTTTGGCCAGCACTCAGGATATACGGAAAATTGTATGGTAAGGCTGAAAAACATCTTCTGTCAAAAGGAAAATCTTTTGAGCTGTCAGCACATACATGCCTCAATTGAATTTGGTTTTGCCATTAGGATTCTCCAAAAAAGTCTTGATGGGAGTGAGATTCAAACTCAAGAATTTCCTTTGGTAATCAACACAGTTTGCAAGAACATTGCTGGCTACCTCTACGCTTGGGATTTTGTGAAAGAGAACTGGGATAAAATCACTCAAAAGTGAGTCGTGAACTTATATTAAAAGGAAATACAAATCTGGTTGTCATTTAGTGTGAATCAACACTCATTTTATGTAAATGTAATTACACTTATTAGTCATGTGCATGTGCTAATAACAAAAATATTAATAAGGAAACACCTTAAAGGGTTCACCCCAAAATGAAAATTCTGTCATTAATTACTCGCCCTCATGTCGTTCCAAACCCAGAAGACCTTCGTTCATCTTCTGAACACAAATTAGGATATTTTTGATAACATCAGAGAGTTATCTGTTCCTCTATAGACAGCAATACAACTGAAATTATCCCAGGTCCAGAAACGTAGTAATAACTAGTAATAATGCCCATGTAACATCAGTAGATCAACCTCAGTTTTTCGACGCAAGGAGAATACTTTTTTTGTGCAAAGAAAACAAAAATAACATTATTTATTAATTTAAGACATATGTCTTCCAACATTTTAGACGGTTTCACAATGCATGCATACGCTTTCCACTAGATGTTATCAACTATAAGATTGCGTTCATTTGCATGCTTTCCCCCGGATGTAAACAAAGCTGATTATGTCACAGGCTTAGTTCACACTCGCAGGTCCTAATGCTTAGATCTGATTTTTTCCTGAAATCTGTTTTTCACATTGTCATTTAAATGTGGCTGCCATTAGTTTCATGTGTGAACTGTTTACAACCCTAAAGTGACCCACATGCGCAGAAGAAGACATGTCAGACGCAGCACTGCTTTTGTGTATTTGTGAATGGAATTGTCGCCCCAAATACTTAATTAAAACTTCACTATCCTTCCACTGAACACCTACATAACCATTGTCTGCCATTGTGATTTTAATCTTCCCTAAGAAAATCAGATATGGGTCACATTTGGGCCACTTTAGCCTGCAATGTGAACTAAGCCAAATCTGTTAAAGTGTGCGTATGTGTTGCGTTGTGATACTTTCTAAAGTGGCAGAAGATGCTACAAGATGCTAAAGTCATTATTTTTGGGGTTTTCTTTACATACAATAAATATTCTTGTAATTTCATAACATTACAGTTGAACCACTGATGGCAGATGGAGTATTCTGATGATGGTTTTCATACTTGGCAGTCAATTGGACAGACACAAGCCCTCCAGTTTTCATCTAAAATATCTTAAATTGTGTTTATTTTTGTGAACAAAGCTTGGTTTGAAATGACATGCGGTTAAGTGATTAAAGACAAAATTTTGTTTTGGTGTGGAGTAGCCCTTCAATACTTTTGGATGCATTTAAAATGTATATGAAAAAGGTGATAGTTAATTTCATAACATTTTACAATATTACTGTTTGTGTTTTTGATTTGGTGAACATAAGAGAATTCTGTCAAAATCATGACAAATATTGTTCTGTTGTTGATTCAGTGTACTTAGTATGCACATTTGTTCTGTAATTAGTCATTTTGTTAGAAAAAGTGCACAGTAATGTACTCAGCCTGAAGTGCTGAAATGGTTTCTCTTCCTTCCTTTTTTTCTTGCAAGATTTCCTGTTGGATCCTTTGCCATTCAAAGCATCATCATGTCCACAACCAGTCAGTTTTCCACAAAAATGCATCTTGTGGAGGTCTGTTCATCCCCCAAACCTTTGGTAAATAAAAAGACAATTTAAATGTTACTTTAAGTGTTTTTACTACATTTTTGTTTTTCTCATCAAGACCCAGAACTTCTTCGCTTCTCTGGGGACGAAAGGTTCTCAAATGAGGATCGTGCAGGAGGCCATTGAGACCATAAAGCTGAACATACGATGGATGGAGAATAACTTGAACATGATGCGGAAATGGTTATAGTGTGAGGAGGAGAAGGCTTCTGTCTCGTGCCTCTCATTCCCTCAGGTGATGTCACTGGGCACATGCAGGTGTGAGTGGTATTACGGTCACAATAGCCAGAGCCATAAATATACAACGTTAGGCCAAACTCAAGATGGAAGGGCAGATTTTTTTTGGACATAAAGGGCCATTTAAGAACTTTTTTTTTTCAGGTCATCTTATAGGGAATATTCCTTAGTTCTCCAGTGAGCTGTAAACTAGCCAGAAGCTTGCCTGGGAACATTTTGCCTTTAATGTTACCTTATGTAAATGAACATGTCTGGATATTAATTGTAAAACGTGTGTATCATCTTTTCTCCAAGTTGAAAGTGAACTGAAACTGTATAGTCAGCATATGATTTCCTGTGTCATAACTTTAGTGTAAGTTGCTCCTCGGGGAAGGCTGATGCGTTGTCTTTTTGCGGTTCACTTGGGACCCAACTCAATATGTGTATGGCTCTGGCTTTAAGCACTATTTGCACTATTCAAAGATTCAGCTTGCTCAGGGCAAATCTGGTGGTTGTTAAAATATCATAATGCATTTGCACCCTTTTACTTAATGGCGGTGGCTAAAGACCAAAACCTCTGATTAGTGTCTCGTAAAAATATACCCTTATCACGATTTGCCAAAAAACAAATAGTAATAATTCTGAAATTATGCTACAGGAGTGTAATCACAATCCCCCTTTCTTCTAGATTTAAAGGTTTTATTTATGTACAGTACTGTGCAAAAGTCTCAGTCTAAGACTTTTGCACAGTACTGTATGTGGAGGTGAATTTTTAATGATCTGCTTTGTCTGCTATGCTTGAATCCATCACTGTCTAAATGTTCTTGCCTTAGAAATCTTCCATAACTTTAATCCTTCGCACAAGATGTATTTTGGAGTTTAATTTAGAGTTGAGTATGTACAGTATGTGTTTCTTGTGCAGGCTTTGCATATAGGTAAAGGTATGTCGTTGGAAATATTGTTAGCATTTCTAAAACATTTAGGTGCAAATTTTATTTTGAGTTTTGCTATGCACATTCTGAAGAAGCTGAAATGTTTTACAGCTCTGTTGTTATAAATGTATAAGAAAGCTCTGTGGTTTTACCCATGTGATTTGACATGTAGAAATATTTCTGTTAGCAAGTCTTCATGTAGAGGGCTTTAAATGTTGTCAAATTGCCACAAAAAAGGGTCTCTAAAGTCACATCACTGATAGAGAGTTTTTACGTTTTTCACTGGTTGCTACTGATTTGTACTCTTAGAGGATTGAGGGTTTTTTTGTGTGTGTGTGTGATGTTTTCTTATATTTCGCGCAGATTTTCATGCTGTTCAGGAATTGTTTTTTAAATGCTTTTAGTTGGTCAAAAAATATGGAGTTACGACCTCGCACAAATGTATGCGTCAAAGTGCACATGTATCCATCTTTTTGTAAACTCATGATACAGTCCACACATACATGCACATCATTTTGCTTCAATGCACAAAAACTTGGGAAACTATCATGAGACGTTGCTGAGTGTGAATATTTGTGCATTTTTATGCATGTATTTTTAATATAATTTTAACTCCATGTATAAATGTTTAGTTTTGTTCAGAGTGTGAGAATCTATGCTTACTGCCTCAAATTATAATGTAAATTAAATTACTTCCAGGTTTTTGATCATAGCTCACTGATTTGACTTCATAAAGTCAATTACACAAGACTGGTGCATTGTAGTACAGCTGGTACGTTGTAATTATTTTGTATGTAGCAGTTGTAGCTTTGCTTGATCATAAGCTTCATTCATGTATTTGTGATGGAAATGAATGAGGACAACGGCAGCAATTGTTACACTGTAATGGACACTTCTGATGTCAGGTTGGAGCGTTACAGTTATCGATGAATGTATTCTTGTTTGCTATTATGAATCTGTTTAAACAAGCGTTATGATTGTAATTACTTGAGTTCATCTGGATATGGTTAATTAAAAACAACGAGGCGTTAAAAATAGAGTGTATCTTTCTGTTGAATCCGGAAATTGTTACAGCCGTCATAATTGAGGATTCATATGAACCTGTTGCTTTCTTTCATGTCCCTCATGAGGTGTTTTGTGCCTGTCAGAGGCTGCTTTTAAGAAATGCTGGTTATTTCTGGCACAAGCTCCTGTCGTTAAAATGTTCAAATTGGCAGAAAGTTTAAAGGAAAAAAATGCTCGCGGTATTTTATATGGCTTGTGAAAAACTTCTCATACCTGAAGAAAAACAAAGTTATATGTTTACACAGGTTGTTGAGAAATTGTCTTATTTTTTGTTGCTAAAAACTGGGTTTGGATTCTAGGCTTTTAAGGTGTTTCTTAGCAATGGAAAACTACTGACCTAGCTTTATACAAAAAAAGAAATAAAAACATTTTGTGCACAAATTCCTCAAGTTTTTCTTCAAAATATTCAGTAGATGGCACTGTTCTCTTTACTCTGGAGGCTTGTTCTCTCTTTTTCCAAAGAAAAATTTAGGTGCAAAGATCAATGAAAACAACATCATGTGAAATAAGTCAGCAAGGACAATAAATAGAAAAAAGACAAGTACGAATGCGTATACGGTGCTCCATTAAAAATATTCTGGTCCCACTTTATATTAGGTGCCTTAACTACTATGTACTCATTTAAATTAATCATTTGGTGCAATTTTTTCTGTGCGTACATGTTTTTACATCGTACTTACGTATATTTTTAAATACCTATATGTAATTACATCTGTAACTACATTTATAATTACACTGTTGACCCGTCCCTTATACCTTGGCCTACCCTTAAACAGACGACGACCACTAAACCTGTCCTTAACCTTACCTGTGTCCCACCTCAATAGCAGCAGGAGTGTTTTGTGATACAATATGAACACAATAAATAAATAAATAAATACTTATTTTTCGACGTAAGTACAAAGTAGTTAAGGCCACCTATTATGAAATGTGACCAATATTTGTTTATATGGCTACCTTGTGTTTCGTAGCTGCAGGACCCATGATGCTTTATGTTAAATGAATAACAATTAGGTCAGTAAAAGAACTTTATGAATGCAGATTTCATTTTAATGTTTGAGGAAGTGTTAGAGCACAAGTAGCTTAGTTATCATGGAGTATAAATAAAGTCGGTCAGATTTGTATCTCAAATATTTTGCATGCCAAAATCAAGTGTTTGACCTGTCATGTGTAAATGAAGCAATTTATCTATAAGGACAGGCTTGCTTTTTATCAGTGTCATTAGTTTTATTTTTCAGATTGCTATTTTGGAGGCATTAATTCTAGAATACAGTCGTGTATTTTTGAATCTTAGTTTTGCTGAGGCTGTTGGTTTAAGGTGGTTTTGTTGTGTGAGAACAGGTATAAGCTTGCTATCAAAGCTGAATGCAGTTCTCTGATCTTTTTAACGTGTGTTTACTGTAGCCTATCTTAACAGGCACAAACCTCATTCCATTCTAGAAGAAAGACACGTCTTTGTTACAGTGCCAATCAGATTTCTGTAATTCCTGCGGTCCTCTTCTGTAATTTTCCACACTGCTTGCCTAACAGGGCTGTAATTACCATTACAGATCCTGCTAGTGCTGCATGATTAATCATATCGCAATCGCGATGTCAGCCTACGCGATTACATAACAGCAAATGCTGCGATTATATTAAATAAACTGCATTCGTGGACGTAACAAGACATTCATTCTTGCGTTCACACCAGACTTGAATAAAGCGTTAAGCGCGAGTGATGTTAAGTCAATTCTAAGAGGCTATTACGCCGGTTTCACACTGCACGCGTCAGCAGGGCGTAGGCAGCGCCTGAGCGGCGCGCGGCGTTTGTGCTTTCACGGTGGATTCACACGGGGCGTCATTGTCAACGCTTCCAATTGAATTTGAATGAGTGACGTCAAGCTTTGGCGAAAAGCATTGTGCATCCGTCGGCATCGCTTTACTGGCGTTGCTCGCCCAAGTATAGGTCTCTGCAGCAACTGTAATGGGAGTTACCACATCGGACGTTTTTACACCATGTTACTGATTGGCCGACGTCATAGTGAGGGTAGGGGTAGGGTTAGGTCAAAGGGATCATTTTAAATTGCATGGTTAAGAAACGCCCACATTTGCTCTGCAGAGACCTCAATCTCTTGCTCGCGGCAGAAGTTGAGAATTTTTCAACTTCTGTCGCGAGCAACGCCAATGAAGCGCCTCCGACGGACGCGTCAGCCAATGAA
>JAUCNO010000795.1:14756469-14791394 GCA_032353835.1 Enteromius viviparus | reverse complement strand
ATCATACTTACAGGTAGAAGTTCAGAGGAGCAAGCCGGTCCAAATAAACTGGGCACTGATCCATCTTTTAAGACCAAGTGTTTGGTGAATATCGCTTTGAGAAAAGATTCTAATTGCTGACGACTCATTTAGGCGAATGTGAGCTGACTCTTCTTTTTTTTGATAGACAATAACTTCATTTATCGTGCACTGTCGGCGTCACAACTTTGCAGATAGTTTATGTTGACATTGACATGACACACTGCATGAAAGATCATATTTTAAAAGGCATAATAGGGGCACTTTAAATAAAATGTTTTGACTTTTTACATTGAAAAATCACACCCCTACATATATACAATAATGCCATTGTTTTTACCCAATCTATCTTTTAATTATGATGATTAAATAAAAATAATAATAAACGCTAAGGGTTTACGAGTATTTATTAAAATATTACGAGTTGGAGTGAGACTGTGTTTAATATAATGTACATAGGTCTATATTATAACTCAATATGTTATTGAAATCTTTTTTTATAAAGTACTACAGTAACGAAGTATACATATCTGCCACCTAACTACTATTTACATGCCAAAGAAAATACTGCTATTTTAGTGTAAATTGAAATTCATAATTTTTTTTGCACTTTCTGTAACTAGAATATATACCATTTTTGTTAGGTGCCAAAAATATCATTATTCGGTTAAAGACAGCTCAGAGCTGATTTAGTCTTATTAACAGACATTTGTAAAAATAACTGATCGCACATTTATTTGTAACATAAGTTACAGCTTCGACAGCTGTGCTAAAGTAATTTTTACTGTCATGTGACAAAAATTTAGCATATTACTCTGAAATATTTGTTTGCTTATTGTATACTGTTTCACACAATGTTCTGTGAATAAATTGAATGATTAGAACCAAGCATGACTTCTGGAAAAAAAAATGATCATGCATATTTTATGTTCAAAAATAAAATAAATATCCAGTCATCCTTACTTTGCTAAGCAAAATCAGAGTAGTAAGACTTGAAATGGTTTTGCTTTAAATTTAACATTAAATACAACAATATATTGAATAAATTTGGTGATTAGAATGAAATAAAAAAATAAATGATGCTTTCAAAAAAATTGCTCTCTCTTATAATTTAATCCATGGATGTAGTTTCTAATAATATACCAGCCAAATAGTTTGTAACCTAAGCTGATTTTTGCCAATTTATGATGTTTGACAAGTATGAATTTTGAACTCACTCATGAAAACAAACATGCCCACACACACACACAAGCTCAAAGCATATATTTCATTTTTGCCATCTCTCGGTTCATATATGAATTTCTCACACAGCAGCAAGGAGCTCAGAGACTGATGAAGTCATAGAGACGTCTGTCTTTGTAGGGAAGGAGAGAACACTGGTGTTATTTCAAACGAACAGACACCTTCTGCCTTTCTAAAGTTAGTTATTGTTAAATGACCTCTTCTGATGTAAAAGCTCTGCATTGAGGGAGAATGTAACCTGGACAACCTTTGACCTCTGAGCTCTTCTTCACACTTAGTGGAAAAGAGAAGACCATTATGACATCTAGTCTGCCTTAAGTTTTCAAAAGGGGCTTAAAACGCCTTCACTCTTTCATATAGCATTGAAAAGACTGATGCTTTTGAGTGAATTGCTTCACAAATAAAACATTTACAGTAGCTATCTGAGTCCTTGAAATGCATTTGGCATCTTTCAAAGCAAAATATATACAGTGGGTACAAAAAGTATTCAGACCTCCTTAAATTTTTCACTCTTTGTTATATTGCATCCATTTGCTAAAATCTTTTAAGTTCATTTTTTTCCCTCAAATGTAAACACAGCACCCAATATTGACAGAAAAACAGAATTGTTGACATTTTTGCAGATTTATTAAAAAAGAAAAACTGAAATATCACATGATCCAAAGTCTTCAGATTTAACTCAGGTGCTGTCCATTTCTTCTGATCATCCTTGAGATGGTTCAACACCAAACAACCAGTCCAGCTGTGTTTGATTATACTGATTGGACTTGATTAGGGAAGCCACACACCTGTCTATATAAGATCTTACAGCTCACAATGCATGTCAGAGCAAATGAGGATCATAAGGGTCAAAGGAACTTCTTGAAGAGCTCAGAGACAGAATTGTGGAAAGGCACAGATCTGGCCAAGGTTACAAAAAAAAAACTGCTGCACTTAAGGTTCCTAAGAGCACAGTGGCATCCATAGTCCTTAAATGGAAGACATTTGGGACGACCAGAAGCCTTCCAAGAGCTGGCCATCCGGTCAAACTGAGATATCGGGGGAGAAGAGCCTTGGTGAGAGAGGTAAAGAAGAACCCAAAGATCACTGTGGCTGATCTCCAGAGATGCAGTCAGGAGATGGGAGAAAGTTGTAGAAAGTCAAACATCATTGCGGCCCTCCATCAGTCGGGGCTTTATGGCAGAGTGCCCAGACAAAAGCCTCTCCTCATGAAAAGACACATGAAAGCCTGCATGGAGTTTGCTAAAAAACACCTGAAGGACTCCAAGATGGTGAGAAATAAGATTCTGATGAGACCAAGGTAGAACTTTTTGGCCTTATTTCTAAGCAGCATGTGTGAAGAAAACTATGCAGTGAAGCATGGTAGTGGCAGCATCATGTTATGGGGGTGTTTTTCAGCTGCAGGGACAGGACGACTGGTTGCAATCAAGAGAAAGATAAATGCGGCCAAATACAGGGATATCCTGGATAAAAACCTTCTCCAGAGTGCTCAGGACGTCAGACTGGGCCGAAGGTTTACCTTTCAACAAGACAATGATCTTGAGCACACAGCTAAAATAACGAAGGAGTGGCTTCACAACAACTGTTCTCAAATGTTCGTGACTGTTCTTGAAAGGCCCAGCCAGTGCCCTGACTTGGAGAGACCTAAAAATGTCTGTCCACCAATGTGTACCATCCAACCTGACAGAACTGGAGAAGATCTGCAAGGAATGGTGGAGGATCCCCAAATCCAGGTGTGAAAAACTTGTTGCATATTTCCCCAAAAGACTCATGGCTTTATTAGATCAAAAGGGTGCTTTTACTTAATACTGAGCAAAGGGTCTGAATACTTAGAACCATGTGGTATTTCAGTTTTTCTTTTTTAATAAATCTACAAAAATGTCAACAATTCTGTGTTTTTCTGTCAATATGGGGTGCTGTGTGCACATTAATGAGTAAGAGAAATGAACTTTAAATTATTGTAGCAAATGGCTGCAATATAACAAAGAGTAAAAAAATTAAGGGGGTACTTTCCATACCCACTGTAGTCAAACACAGCTATTCATCAGTGGTTATGTTTACAATGTTGATTTAGAGTTCATTTGTGTTTTCATGTTGGATATTATAAACTAACAGAGATTAAATCAAAATTCATATTTAAAATACTGCATTGTTTTTGTGACAAGCAGCTCTGAATTATGTTTGTTTACGGACTAATATACTATTGCTTCTTTTTTTTTTTTTTTAAGTACTGTCATACTTAAAAAAAAAAAAAGTAGATAGGTTGAAAATAGTTGTAGTACTATATAAAATATGAAGTTTTGGAAGATAAAGTTACAAAGTTTCTTCCTCAACACTGATCAAGTGTATGTGTGAACAAACAATGAATCCCAAGTTCACCGCAGACCCAGTTAAAAGGTCTGAGTGTCTGTTAAATGGATGCGAGATTCCTCAGTTAGACAGCAGAAACGATAGTACCAGGATTTTAAAAGACTTGCGGCTCTGCAGTGTCATAATTCAGTCTTAAACGCCTCACTGAGCCAACCACATGGATCTGATTTCCTCGGCTAAAATAAGAGTACAAACCCAATAACAGATTACAGGGAGGGAGACATCCAGAAAACCAAGGGTGGAACATGTGGATGAAATTACACCTCTGGCTGATGTTTTGTAAAAACAAATGAAAAACTACAACTAGTTGTGTTTATTGAATGCAAACCTGTACTGTCAAAGTACAAACACATGGTCGATAATTCAAATGATTAAAATCGGTGCAGAATTACTGTGTTTTTTTTTTTTTTTAAATTAAGACAGTGTGACCAAATATGGATATGTATGGTGATCTGCAGTGGTTTGACTGTGGCTCAATCAATATTCAGCTGCATAATTGATGTGTCAACACAGATTGAGACTGTCCCATTGAGTTAGAAACACTAGAATGAGCACATAATGTACTAACATTGAAATAATAGTTGTGTTACAAACATTTAGCCTAAATACAATTATATTCAGGGATAAAGGCGTCTATATGCATTTGCAATTATTCATTCAGAAGACGTTTTTATCCAAAGTGAATTACAAATCACGAACATAAGCAATTAATCAGAGAGAAAATAAAATGCTATTAGTAATGCAACATTTCAAATATTGTTTACAATAAGCTAGAACAGAGAGGAACTAAGGAATAGCATGGATTGATAAGAAGAGCTGAATATGGATCGATCGATAGATAAAATACAGTAACCAATATATAAGGTTCTACCTTAAGATTTGAGACATGCATTTAATAATATGATTTTAAATATGATAATAATATGATATTAGCACCAGCAACATAATCTTTAATATTCCACACAATGTAGGAGATTATAAAATGTCATAAATTAAAGGAAAAGATGAACACCACATGACACATGACTCGAAGGGAACAACAAATTTGGTAATAATAACGCACATAATAGAGTAAACAATGAGGTTGTAATTTGCATGATTTATTTATGCTGTGGTGCATGCTGGGAAACACAGTCCAGCATCAGTGAGATTCATCAAATTCCCCTCATTTAAAGATAAACAATGCAACTTTTGCAATTATAAACATTCAAAAAGGAAAGCATGATACTGTAGCATAAACCTGAAAGTTTTAGACAAGAAAAATTGAGCATGGAGAAATTGAAACCACTCATTTTGTGCTTAATGCACCTTAACTGAGGTCCAAATACAAATACACTGAAATATAGGTATTTGATTGTGCTAAAATGGAACTATAGAAAGTATACTTTAGGTACACTTTAAAAATCTTTCCGATATTATTCAAAGATATTTAATTGTCAGAAATATGTACTGTGAACAAGTAGTACAACAAGTAATATGCTAATAGTTTTTAACTAATCTTAGCATGAAATAAATATCTTTTAAATATATTACTTTTACTGGGGAACACCAATGCCTCAAACCACATTCATCCATGGAACAAGCACAAAAATGTTTTTTTGCAAGAAACATTTTATAATCACAACTGCTAAAGGGGCAAAAGGTACATACTGTAGTGTCGTTTAATGAAGGTAATCATTTCCCATTGATTAAAAAAAAAAAAAAAACAGTGCTGTGCATTACGTTTACTCCATATGCACCCAGAAAACAAGTTACCTTACTGTGCTCCAACTCAATCATTTAATTGCTTTTATTTATATAACGCTTTTAGCAATACAGATTGTAGCAAAGCACTGAACATTATTAAATAGGAGAATAGACTGATGATAATGTATAATGACGAGATTAGACTATTTATTTATGAAATGCAGAGACGGTCTCTGTAGTCAAGACAACGATAATCACTAGAAATTAGGTGTCCCCAACTAAGCAAGCCAGAGGCGACAGCGGCAAGGAACCAAACCCCATCCATGAGAGAATGGGGGAAAAAACCTTGGGAGAACCAGGCTTAGTTCTCCTCTGGCCGGATGACCAGCAGTTATAGTGTGTGTGTGTTTGTGTGTGTGTGTGTGTGTGTGTGAATTTGGTTCTGGTGATCTGTCCACAGGGCTCAAATAGGTGTTCTGGTCTCTGATGAAGCTCATCTCTGAAACACCTTCTAATCTGGATACGGACTGAGAAACAGAATATGAGAGAGACTAACTAAAATTCTTTTTTATAATGTAATGAGTACCTTGTGTGTTCTGGCTGATCTAATTAATGCAGCCTAACAATCCTTTAACGGATTTGATTAATAAATTTGTATTACTAGTAGTGTATAAGGTGTAAGCCAGAGTAAAGAGATGTGTCTTTAATCTAGATTTAAACTGACAAAGTGTGTCTGCCTCCCGAACAGTATTAGGTAAATTGTTCCAGAGTTTGAGTGCTAAATAGGAAAAAATTCTGCCACCTGCAGTAGATTTAGATATTTGATATTTAGGTATTATCAAATGGCCGGAGTTTTGAGAACGCAGCAGACGTGGAGGACTATAATATGATAAGAGCTCGCTTAAGTACTGATACATTAATAAGATTTTAAAATCTATACGATGAATGAGAGGGAGCTAATGCAGTGTTGACACAACAGGGCTAATATGCTCATATTTTCTGGCTCTAGTAAGGACTCTAGCTGCTGCATTTTGAACTAGCTGTAGTCTATTTATCAAGCGTGCAGAACAACCACCCAATAAAGCATTACAATAATCTAACCTCGAGGTCATAAACGCAGGAATTAACATTTCTGCATTTGAGGTTGAGAGCATTGGTCGCAATTTAGATATGTTCTTGAGATGGAAAGATGCAGTCTCACAGATACTACTGTATAAACATGGCTTTCATATGAAAGATTGCTATCAAACAGCACACCTAGGTTCCTAACTGATGAAGAGGAATTGACACAGCAGCCATTAAGTGTTAGACAGTGGTCTAGATTATTACATGTGGGGTTTTTAGGTCCAATAATTAACACCTCTGTTCTGTCAGAATTTAACAGTAAGAATTTACTTATCATCCAATTTCTTATATCAGCTATGCATTCCGTTAGTTTTTCAATTTGGTGTGTTTCACCTGACTGAGAAGAAATATAGAGCTGAGTATCATCAGCATAACAGTGAAAGCTAACACCGTGTCTCCTGATCAGTCAGCAAAATCATTATATATCACACCAGCCAAACTGTTATGGCTAAAGCAGCTTACTGTACGCCCTATTTTATTAATCCCTCTTAAAGTGACTATCAAGCTGGCAAAGTGTTTTTTTTATTATTATTTTATTTATTTATTTTGTTTTGTTTGGGCTTAAACAACTTGTTAACTTACAAAAAAATGTAAATAGCGAATACTCAGACTATATTTGATTTAAGAAAGCATAGCACATTATTCAGGATTCGTTTGGCCTTTAGACAGGATGGGTGTTTATATCTCAGCTGTGTATTGATTGAGAGAGAATGTAATGACACTCTGAGACCTCTTCAATACAGAGGTCAGCATCTGCTCCCTTGATGGCCAATCAATGTCTCGACTGTGTTAGTAAATAGTTCTCATTGGGCAACCTTGAAAATCAGTGACACTGCTGATTATTCAAAGAGGTTCAATGATTTTTCTAGAGGGAAAAAACGTTGCCGTGGATACCACATGTAAAGAGTTTAGAGGTTTGTATGATGCATGTGGACTACTGACTTTAATAACAGATAATGGAAATTATATTGTGACCGAGATATTTGCATGCCTGTCTCAGAACCTTTATAAAGAGTATATAATGTAAAGAAAGTAAGTGAGAGCAAACGAGTTACATTTCTCAGATCTGTGAAGAGGTGAGAGGTTTTGAAGTGCTGTTTGTTTCTCACACTAATATGTGGTTTTAGTGTAAGTTCTGCCAACAGTACTTGAGCAGACATGTTACATGCAGCGTCTCAAAAAGCAACTGCTGTCAGTTTCAGATTTTACTGCCATGATTGTGGCTTTACATTTCTGTACATGTTAAAGTATAGCCAGGTATTGAAAAGACTTAAGTCTTTAAAGTTTGTGACCATTTTTTTTTTCATCCTTTTGTTTATAATTTTTCATCAAGTTTCATCATTCTGAGTTTACTTCTAGGTGCAAACCATTTCGCAAAATTTCATTTACAGAAGAGACTTGTTAGCTAGCACTACTTTTGAATTGCAAAATAATATCAGCTCATGACAAAAGATCTTCAAATCTTTTAAAGGTTTCATAATTATTTAGCTCACCTGTTCTTCAGAATGACTGTTCAGATTGAGGATGAGGATTCTCGATCTCCTATTTACTCAACATCATTGTAGTTTCAGCCTGATCAATAGTAAATTTAGAAGTTGTGAAATGAAAAATCATTCGATGCACAGAGAAACGTGTCACTGTGTTGACAATGGACACTTCACCTAGGTGTTCTCGGTCTGGGAAAAACATTTGTTTTTGAGTCCCACAAATGTTAAGATCTTTCTGTCAAACAAAACTGCTAAAAAAAATGTAAAAGAAGAATTCTTAGACAATTTTTAACAACCAAAAGACACTTAGATACACTCAAAACATACAAGCTTAAATAGTGGAACAAAGAGGATTGAAATGTACTTAATTAAAGGAAAACTTGCTTAAATTCAAAGAAATGAAATTTTAAGCTGTATTAAAAACTAAGTCAGATGAATAGTTCAAGCCCAGTATAGGTTAAGAAAATAAAAACCAAATGCAGTTTAAACACAAGATCCTCCCAAATATTTTATTCATTGCAACTTTCAATAAATGTGTGCAAGAACTTTTTTGTTGCAGATATTTTGCTTTATATTCAGAACACTGACTTAATCAAACAAATGTGCTGCATCTTACATTTCAAATGAGGCCAGTCTGATACAACTGATACGAAATGAGTCACTGATGTTTCTCAAGCAAAGTACTAACTGTAATTTAAAAACATTACTATGAAAGGTACTTCTCATCCATCAAAAAAATCACTTATTCACTATATTGGATGCTGTTTTCATTATAAAGCCGCCAGAAATCATACTGTAATTTGAGGACATTGGGTTTAGCAGCAGTTAAAAAAATGTATCTGATGGGGTTAGAGCACAAAACCACAAATGTGTTTATCAAAGTCAAAGGAAGTGGGCGTCTTCATAAGAACAGAGCTTGTGCTAACCACTTCCTGTTGAGATGGGAAACTTCTGATGGCGATAGAAGGCGTACAGTAAACAAGTCAAACAAAAAGGTATCTAAGGGTGATTATGTTTTTGAAGAACAACTGTGTAACAATCACATTTAAACACAGTCTGTTCAACTCATCTACTGACTCTAGTAAGATAATAAGAAAAGAAAAGTAATGTGTTATGCATATGATTGTGTCAATAAATGAATAACAATGCAGGGACATGCTGGTTGAATGTTCATTTCAACCAGTGTGTTGAGACTGTCTTTGTCTTAGATTTGAAGACAGAATACTTTAATTGCTGCATGTGCAAAAATGGAAGTGCGTGTCCTCAATGGAATCAAATGCATTTGTCTTTGTATGAAAATATACTGAGAATCAGCAAAAGGTGTTTATGGTATCCATAATGGACATGATTTAGGTTAGATTATGTTTTAAACTTGATACCATTTTTTCAGTAGGCCTATTTAGTAACTAGAGCTGTTTATAAAAAGAAAAAAAAAATACATGTAATGGAAAGGAAGGGACAAGCTCGAGCTTTTCTTTTTTTTTTAGACAACAGCTCCCTCTGCAGGACTCGTTTAATCTATTAATTATGTAATTGTGGTACGACATATATTTTTACATAATGAAAGCAGCTGTTTAAAATGAATAATGAAGTCAAGCAAAAAAAACTGATTTCTAGCTAAGGATTTGCTAATAAAATAAATAAAAAATAAAAATAAATGAGGTTCGGGGCCCTTAGGCTAAAGGGAACTGCAGAACTTTAATTGTTTCAATATATACAATATATACATTTTTAAAATTAAATGCTACATCTTGTAAAAAATAAATAAAAATTATACAATTTTTACCTCAGATATTTGATATATAACTGCGTGAAGCAAACCTAGTGAATATTTAAGTCCGTTTACCACCATTTCTTTTATATTATTAACAAAATTGCTTTTTTAAATCGCTAAATTGTCATTTAAATTTTTTTTTGTTGAAATTTAATAATATGTAATCAAATCCAATGCAATTTTAAATTTTATTTCCGTTTCCACTTACGGGACTTTTATTTGACCCGGAAATATAAAGGGCTCTTTAATACAGAAGGAAGTGCGACTTCACAAAGAACAGTTTTACAGTTGAAATCATGGCATTAGATGTAAAGTCCAGAGCGAAGCGCTATGAAAAGCTGGACTTTCTTGGTGAAGGACAGGTGAACGACATAACTTTGCTATTCGTGAGCTGTTGTTGTTAGATTTAAAGGAGCAGCTCGTCATTTTTAATGGGTACTAGCTGCAGCAGCTCTTGCAGCATCGTTAATTGGAGTACTGCAGGGTTCCATTAATGTATTTACAATTATTTTACAGTTTGCAACTGTGTACAAGGCAAGAGACAAAACCACAAACACTATTGTTGCTATCAAAAAGGTAAGACACGCCAGTTGACACAAAACCATTACTTTTGATCATATTCTCATGTTTTAGTATTTTGCATTGGGTAGTAAAACATTTTGAATTTCCTAAGTACATTTTTGTAAAAAAGTTGAATTTCTTATTTGCAGATAAAAGTGGGGCACAGAACAGAAGCCAAAGATGGTGCGCATGAAATCTGTCAAGATCTTTGATTATAACTTTAAGTAATCAGTGTAATTTTAGTCTTATGTATATTCTGTTATTCAGGCATCAACAGAACAGCTCTTCGAGAGATTAAGTTGTTGCAAGAACTGAGTCATCCTAACATCATTGGTGTAAGTCATATCTATATTCATATCAAACTCTGAAGCGCTGCTGTTGATTATATTCTTACCTGTTTTCTATCTCAGCTCCTGGATGCTTTTGGGCACAAATCCAACATCAGTCTTGTCTTTGATTTCATGGAGACGGATCTCGAGGTGACAACAATGCACTTGGACATTTATTGTTTATCTTAGTAACTTCAGCAACAAATCTATCACAGAGCAAAGCCATTGAGAGTTCAATAAAAGTCCCCATCAACACAGTATAAGTATGATGTTTATCTATTGATCTTTGCATAAAGGAGTATTTGTGTTTCAGGTGATTATAAAGGACACCAGTCTTGTACTGACGCCAGCCAATATAAAGGCATACATCCTAATGACGTTACAGGGTCTGGAGTACATGCACAATCATTGGATCCTGCACAGGGTGAGACTCCATGTGCTTTTATTTATACACGCTCCCTAAGTTTGTGGTCTGTAAGATACAATTTTTGTAATGAAGTTAATAATTATATTTAGCAAGGATGTCTATTGTCTTGTAAAAAAGTGTTCTTTTGAAATTTCTGTTCATCAAAGTTTCCACAAAAATATTAAGCAGCATAATGAGGCACATGAAAAGTTTACTGAGCACCATGAATGGTTTCTAAAGGATCACACACTGAAGACTGGAGTAATGGCTGATAAAAGTCCCCTTTGCCACCATAGGAATAAATGGCGTCTTAAAATAGAATGGTTGTTATAAGTTTTTACAAAATGTTTGGTCAAATAAGTGCAGGCTTGGTTTATTCCCAACAAAATTCCTGATGTAAACTAACTTCCAGTCAGCATTATAGTTTATTTATTTATTTATTTTTTTTATAGGATCTGAAACCCAATAACTTGCTGCTGGATGAAAATGGAGTCCTGAAGCTGGCCGATTTTGGCTTAGCCAAAGCATTTGGAAGCCCGAACCGAGTGTATACACATCAAGTTGTTACAAGGTTTGTAGAAGTCTGTGATAATTCAGTAAGGATCTTTTACAATAGTACTTCTTTATTATGCTATTAATTAATTGTGTGGGTGCTTCTCAGATGGTATCGTGCCCCAGAGCTGCTCTTCGGTGCCAGGATGTACGGAGTGGGTGTGGACATGTGGGCAGTTGGCTGTATTCTTGCTGAGCTTTTACTACGAGTGAGTATCTGACTATCCAGTGTTTGTAAAACCATTTGGCCCCTCTGAATACCTTTAGGGCCCATTTTACATTTCTAGGATTCTCAGAAATGAAAGTTGTCATAGACAACTACAACAAATATATTTTTGTAATGCTATATTTTATGATTACATTTATTAGTTGCTTATTAGCATAATACTAGAGTATGAGACTTTATTGGTGCTAATTAAGCACATATTAATTCTACATCCATAATCCTACCCAATACCTAAACTTGCCTAACTACCTTACTAACCATTAATAAGGCGCAAATTAAGACTTTATTGAGGGAAAAGTCATAGTTAATAGTTAACAACTGTTACCTACTCTAAAGACAAGAGAAAGCATTAAAGTTGATTAATTGATTAATTTGATCAGAAAAGAGAAAAATTATGATTAAAAAAATAATAATAAAAATTAAGATTAAACAATATTATGTATTTTAAGGTGCCATTTTTAGCTGGAGATTCAGACTTGGACCAGCTGACAAAGATATTTGAAGCTTTGGGAACACCAACAGAGGAGACGTGGCCTGTGAGTTTTGTAGTTATGTTGACCTTTGAGAGATCTGTGTGTGTGTATATGAGGTAGAATTAGTGATTTGTGCTGGTTGTTGTTTAAGGGGATGTCCAGTCTTCCTGACTATGTGTCATTTAAGCTGTTTCCTGGCACTCCGTTGGAGCACATCTTCAGCGCAGCAGGTGATGACCTCCTGGAGCTCCTGAAGGGATTATTCACCTTTGACCCCTGCACACGCACTACAGCTTCACAGGTGCCAGTAACTGGGTTGCAAATCATTCAAATTAAAGCTTGAAGCTAATCTACATCAGAGAGGGTCTGAATTCATTAATATTCTTATTCTAGGCTTTAAAGAAGAGGTATTTCAGCAACAGACCGGGACCAACTCCAGGACCTCAGCTTCCCAGACCAAACTCCTCAACAGAAGCCCTAAAGGAGAAAGAAAACCTGCTTATTGGAATCAAGAGAAAACGTGACAGTATTGAACAGGGTGAAGAAAACATGCAAAAATACTAGATAAATGCATCTGATAGCTATCTGTGTTGTTTAATGCCCAGATGTGGTGTTGGCCAATGAAGGGGGGTTTTAACATAACCAGTGGCGTTTCTGGAAGAACGCTGTCAATTAGATTACATCAGTGTGTAATAGATAAGGATAATATATTATAGAACTGATATTGAGATTTAAAGTCTTAATAGTTTTTTTCTTAACCCTTTTCTCAGGTACCCTTAAAAAGAAACTGGTTTTCTGAGTGATTTGGATGCTGTTTTCTTCCATCGGTGCTGCTGCGGTCCTGCATGAATGGCAGATGTGCTGTTCAACAGCATGTTTACCAGAGTTAACATATTTATGTGTTGTTATTTTTTTTCCCAATTATTTTTTTATGTACTTCAGAAAATTAAATTATAGAAAAATGTAGTTTTGTTTCTTGCGTCTCTTTCGATTATGCACATCACTCACATTAGTATATACAATAAATAAATTCTGTATGCTTTAAAAGCTCTGGATTTTAAATATGAAATTAATAATAGTTAAAATAATGTGGTATTTTAAGTTGTAATCATGTTATATTTTTAATCATTGCTTATAAGGGTTTGGTGTGGTAAAATTCCTGAAATCCTGGTTAATCTTTACTTCCAAGCATTATTATTATTATTATTATAAAGCTTCTAAGCACTTTTGATTTGTTTGAAACCACAAAGTCCTGTTGTTCTCTTTTCTAGTAGATTTTGTCAGTAAACTGTCTGCACTTCAGACAACAATTTGTGATATGTTGAGAGTGTAATGTTTACAGACAAAATTTAAGTAATAAACCATTTAAACCACATTAGCATTACATAAATACTTTCTGTCTCGTTGTAGTTTATTCGACCTAGTCAGCGCTTAAAGACCAGACAGTTCAAAACTGATGTTCCCTGCAACTTTCATATTTTACAGATGTGTCAAACCCAGGGATGGAATGCTGTCACTGCAGAACAATTGTATGAGCAAATTCAAGCCAAACCCCCACTTATTGGCCACATGTAAACAAAACAAGTACAACCACATTTTCTAACAGGAACTGAAACAAAGATTTGGACTAGGAATAACAGATATATTATATGAACCTGTTCCTGTGCCCTAGTGAAATTGGTGCAGTCAGGTTATAAAAGGGCTCTGAATTATGTTTTTCGTCGTCATTGTGGCCGAGGGAACTCGAAACATTACGACGATAGCGGAAGTGACATGGGTCAATGATTTTATTTGATTTGGATGCTAGATCAATAATAAATGTGATTAAACAACAAAGCGCCGCTGTAACCCAACACGGCTCCGTGATTTGGGATTCATAATATATAGGCCATCTTCTTACAGGCGTCCGCGCACAGCCGCTGCTCGAGCACGTCACTGTCTATTGTTAGCGGGGGCGCGCGGCGCGTGCAGCGAGAATAGCTGGAGTAACGAAAGCAAGAGACACGGTCGCGTTATCAGAACCCCACGAGCTCAACGACTGAACTGGATCGGCGTGTCTAAGAAGGTTTTGCCTCGCTGTCATCATGTGTGCACCGTGTTGTTTGTCTCAGGTAAGTGATGCGTTGACTGTACGGCGTGAAGAAACATCAGTCTTTTATCATCAATCGTGAACCGCGCGGAGCGCTGGGTTTCTCCGGTTTAAAATGATCTTCGGTAGCGTTTTATGCTGATGCTTTAGAAAAAGTTTAATTGCAAAAGTTCCGTTGTTTTAACGTATACGATTGTTGTATTTGTGTATCTATCAGTTTCGAGTATAAAAGCGGTTCTTACGAGTCACCCGTGTTTGTTATGTGCCAGTTAACGTTACAGCTGTGAGTTCTCAATAGTAAATATGCTGTACATCATCATTTAATATATAGTTAATCGTAACTGCATAAATGTCTGTTTTTTTCTTTATATAACGAACAAGTTAACGTTATTTGTAATTTAATCCCCGTTGTGACTATGAAGACACTAGACAATATCCTGTTGGAAAACAAAAAACAAACACCGTAAACCAGATCAAGATGTTTTGATGTTCTCCCAGCCTGGTTTAACTGTTATCTAGTTTTAATTGGACTTTTTTCAGCCTGGATTCAGTTTAACACCTGGTTGGATTGACTGACCAGCATAAACTACCTAAGACCACCAAACCATCTTAAGCTGGTCTATTTTTTATTTTTTTTGATAAGGTTAATGCTTTCTGCTGACTTTACAGGGTGGTATTTTTCATCAATCGTGGTGTCAGTCTTATCGTTTTAGCCAGTATTTTATTTTACTCCGACAGTCAGGAAATTATGTCATCACTGTCCAACTGACCATGATCTGTCTTCTGTCCTCATTTCATTCCAGTCAAGACAAATATGTCCGTATCTTTCCTTGTTATATGAACCATGTGAATCAGCAGATTTGGTCAAATCCCGATAATACAGACAATATTGGACACCCCACCAGGAAACACTTCAGGGCTAGATGTGGAAAATGAGTGACAGTGTATTGTCTCCTTCACATTCACAGTCTACTAATTTCTCTGAGGGCCAACTCGTCTTGTAGCCCCTTTGTACGTGGTGGGGTCCGCGGGTGGTCTTTTCATTTCCTGGTTGGATCCGTGTTGCTGCTTGTTTGCATAAGATTAGCAGTGGAAAGAGAGCTTGCAGTCAGTATTCAGTGTCAATAGTGTTGTCTTATTAGTGCTAAGCTTGCCAGGAGCCACTGGCCCCACAAGTGTGTGGAGACGGGGGGTGGATTGGCATTGCGTCGTCTCAGTGTTTGTTAACTAATTGCTATCATTGGATAAGCCCGCTTTGTTTAGCTGTTGATTCTGTTTTAATGGTAATTGATTCCCTCTTTATGCCGGTGACAGTAGCATGTATTAACATTTGTAGGTTCCGTATCCACATAAGAAACCTCAAAGAAAACTCAAATGCTGTTGTAATATTAAAGCAATTAAAGTGGCATGTCCACACTAAGCTTCTGTTTTCTGGTCATCCAGCTTTTTAAAGTCCGCTAGATTTAGTGTGTTTACTGATCATCAGCTGGAAAAAATATTTAAGTGACTCTAAAAAATCCAAGTTACTGTTTAACAGCACTCTGTCATTATCATTATAGCTGGGACTTCCCTGTTATCATAGAGTTAGATTATTATGTCATAATTATTACAGTTATGATGATATCCATGGTTACACTTTATTGTCCCTGTAACCGCACATATGTACTGAGTAATATTAATTAACATTTTATCCTACTTTAGGGTTATGTTTTAGGGTTAGTGCATGTAATTATGTAAAATGTACACTGTTATTACTATAGTAAGCATGTGTAACATGTAACAAGAACACTATCAAATAAAATGTTACCAAATCAAATGTATTGCTCTTCCAAAACACGCTTGACATAAACATCACACTTTTGAAACCTGACGATTTAATTGTTGCAAGAATGGGTTACTTTTGAAAATAACAAAAATATTATTTTTTTTTGCATCAGGAACTCCATGAGGGCGAGTAAATATGTTTTAAAATGTGGGTGGACCCTACTTTTGAGATATATCCAGTAACCGTTGGAAGGAGCTTAGTTATTATGAAGAGGATATGCAAAATATCGTGTTTTGTGATTTATTTTTCTCTCCGAGCATGTGAAAAACTTCTCAGCTCTTGCAGATAGGACTGTTTAGTCTTGTCCTGCTGGGAAACATTATGGAAATCTAACTCTGATATCTCCATCAGATGTCTGGGCTTGAGTCATGTGTGACTGCCCTATGAATCATCCATGATGATGCAGTCTGGAAAAAAAGGTGGTTTCAATCCCTGGTAACACAGCTTTGTGAAAATATTCATGTCTGAAATCCAAGTTACAGTTGCAAATTTGTTAATACAGGAAGGGTATTCATTATATTTCATGATCTAATAGTATTGAATTCAGTGGCACACTGTTCTTGATCAGGCCTTGAGGTAACTTTGTTTGTAAGATCTTATTAGTCTAAATACCCACTTGAAAACAGCATATCAGCGTAAAATACGGAGGCGGTTGAAGAAGACGTACCCCACATACCATCATCCTGTGGACTTTTTGTAACCTTCAAGTTCCCCAAATCTCAGCTAGTGAGGTTTTTACTTCTAGCGAACTAAAAGGAGGCTTTTGTTGCAGGGCTATCTGTGTTGACTTTGTGGGTAGAAGTGAGGCATTCTCACCCTTTTGCATTTCGCAGAGCCTTTACGCATCTCTCTCTCTCTCTCTCTGACTTCCTCCATTTTACCACCGTAGAGGGTGTTTACTCTTGTCCCATGAGCCTTTAGATTGCTCTGTATTTGCAACTGAAAAAGCTGTCAAGCTATCCCCATCCATCCATCCATCAACGTTGTGCAGCGTGATTCTAGCAGGAAGGTTTAACTCTTCGGTGTTACTATGGGTACTCTTCGCACTGAACAAAAGAGCACTTTTTTGTGTACACTTCAAACAGTGAAGTAATACATTTTTGCTTCAGCTGTACAATTGCCTGGCTAGCAGATCCACAAAGCAGCTATTCATGACATGGGGACTGTAGATTTATTGTCTGCTGAGTTTCAACAGTAATCGTAGTTGAGCTCAGTGAAATATATCAGATAACTTTGTCTATTAATGTTCCTGGCTGTTTGTAACATACTCCAGAGATCAATTTAAACTTGAATCGATTAGCCTGGCTGCCAGACGTCTTGTCAAGCCGTCTGGTGTTTTAATATACGTGTTATTACAAATTCACTTCAATAGTTATTTATTCAAATCCATTCATTAAGTTGTATTATTAAATAATATTCATAAAATATACTCTCCTCCTAACAAGAATATATTTCTGTGTTCATTTGATTTCAATCAATCGTATTTTTATAAATTTAAAAAAGTAACATTCTTTAAAATTCAGCATTTTATTGACTGTTTCATTGATAAAATGTATTAATTAAAAATTAAGTGTTCCATGCATGCCCACTTTATTTGACATTTCATGAAGTTCATTAACTTCCTTTTTTTATTTAGTTATGGTGGATTTCTTATTTCTAAAATGTGAAATTCTGTTTTACTGATAATTTTAGAATTTAACCAGTTCACATTTTCACTAGCATTGAGTCACTGCAGTTCAAACATATTGTGCAGCTTTCACTGCTTACCATTGTTTATCGTTAAAGGAAGTTGAAGTTACTGTTTTTAGCCTCCAGCGGTTCTTTAAGATCCTTATTTTCTGGTTATAGTCAAATTTTTTGGGTGTAATCACAGTGGAGATACCATCTATTTTCTAAAATACAACATTCTTCCAATTTTAAGATGCCCCTCCACACACGTCTGAGGAGCTTGAGAATTTCTCAGTCTGAATTGTAAGGAAAACAATGTCCAGGTTATTGTCCTTACTCGTAGTCCGTCACCTTTCACCCAGACCCCTGCTGGTTGTGGAATAGTGCTATAAGGGCTCTTTGTAGGGGTTTGAGAACCGTCTCCAGGGCAGGGGATGGGGGATGGTTTGATAAGGAGAGGGTGTTGAGAACTGTCCCATTTGAGCGGTGTTGACCAGTGATGGGGTCCATGGTTCTGTGATGGGTTGGGGTCGTATGCTAACCACCTGTTGTCTGGAGAGGGGACGTGTCCTCTAGATTCCTCTGCTGTCTGTTTTCTTACTTTGTTCTGATTTGCTGTTTACGGTCAACACTCATGAACATTTAGGCTTCTAGAAGATAATCCGTGGATAATCAGCTTTATGATTTTGTTATTTTTTAAGGTTGTTGAAATTAATGGTCCCATTAAAGGGATAAAAAATGAAATCCAAAAATGAAATTTTTTCACCCAGAAATGAAAATAATTATATTTTACTCAGCTTTAAGTTGTTCCAGAACTGAATGACAAACAATATATATTTTAGAAGGTAACAAAAACCATTTCCAATCCCACCCCCTTATTATGGAGGTCAGTGGTGGTCATCAGTAGTCTTTTCATGTTATAAAAAATGATACAGCTTTGGAACAACATAACGGTGAGTAAATGATGACAGAATATTTATTTCTGGGTAAAGTAACCATTTATACGTTTTTTTGTGCGTGTTTTATATAATGTGTTTTTTGGGAAACGACACATATTAATCTTATATTTTATATTAATAGTTATATTTTAATTTCAGTGAATCAAATCAAATTCTTTAGTTAAAAATGAATAAAAAACAATTACTAACTTATGACTAGATGATTTTGTACTTATGCTATATAGCAGCACATAATGCAGTCATTATTTGTCAATTTAAATAACTGCAACAGAATGAGATATGATATGATAGACATGATTTAAAGTATGATTTTAAGTATGTTTATAATGATAGAGATTATAAATGGATTAACAAAATTTGTAAGTAAATTTTTTAAGATGTAGCTTACATTTTAGTAATGTTTGATTAATAATCAAAATATTTATTTTTTAAGAACTGTCTAAACGTAATGTTAGTTTTGTTAAACAAAAAAATTACAACATCCTTAAAACATTAATGTACCATTCCTTTGTCGTTTCTTCTCTGGCTGCATAATCTTGTCTTCAGATGGTAGTAGTAAAGATTAAGGGATTTTCTAAAACGTTTAGAAACTTAGAAACATTTGTAATGATACTGTATCTACCCCATCTGATCCCAGAGCCTTGTGTTATGTCTGTGTCTTGCGTCATATAAATCAAGTTGCCTCATAGTAACAGCCCTGCTCTACTATTGCTTACAGCCAATAGGAATGAGGCATTTGTGTTGCCAAAGGGGATGATGACCAATAAGATGCTCACAGTCCTCTCAATGCATTTATTCAGTTTCACAATACATTACAGACTTGTATTTGTTTATTTCAGCTGAAATGTATATATTATTTAATCTTAAAAAGATTGTGTTGTCTTTGCCCTGGTTTACAGTAACGCTTTAATCGGCTTATTTTATACCTTTAAATGTCCAGATGTGCTTTAAAATCCATTTGTGTAATTGTAAATCATTGTAATGGTTTGTGAACTGTTATCGTTAAGCGCTTGCATGTGTCCCGTTCACTCATGTTCTGGGTTTTTTGCAGCTGGCCTGCTGCTGTGGATCGGCGGCCTGCTCTCTGTGCTGCGGCTGCTGTCCCAAGATCAAACAGTCCACCTCCACACGCTTCATGTACGCCCTCTTCTTCATGTTGGTCACGGTGACCTGTGTCATCATGATGTCCCCCACTGTGGAGACTGCAATGCGAGAACATGTGAGTTTCATCAGAGCTTCTTTTTCAGCATTTTTCAGTATCAGGTTCCCTATTATACAAAGACTGTTAAATCTGGCCTAAGGTCAGCCGCTCTCGGTTACATCACCTGCTCCTGGGCATCTGCCTTCCTGCAAAAAAAGATCCGTACTTTTAGCACACACTTTCATATTGTCTGTGCTGTTGGGGCAAAATATATGCATAGCAATAACTGATTTAAATGATTAGTACACCCTTATTGCTAAGTGAAAGTCAAAATATTAATTAAAGGAACACACAATGAGCCAAGTAATATGTTTTGTGAATGAGAGACATTGAAAACATGTGGAAATCTGAAAGTATTGAAGTTTGGACTAATGGCAAAAAAATATCTTGTTGTAGAAACGCTTATATGCCTTGACCAGTAGAGTCAGATTCACAAACAAATTAAGTGTATGAAGTGTTGTTTTAATATTGTTATCATTTTAGTTTTTGTTCACATTTTAATTATGTTTTAAATGTATAGTTTTTTTTTAATTATATTCCATTATATTTTTGTGATTTTTATTTGTTTCTGATTTTATATAATATAAAATATATCTAAATAGTTGTATGATTTTTATTTTGTAGTTTCAGTAATTTTAGTATTTCATTTAAAGGTATAGTTCACCCAAAAATTAAAATTGCGCTATGTTTTATTCACCCGCCAAGACATCCCAGGTGACTATGACTATATGACTTCTTTCAGATGAACACAGTCTTTTTTTAACCGTTTCCACAGTTTTTTTTAAAAATTTATTTATTCCAAGCTTGGTAATTCTGGTGGATGGTGGCCATTATTTTGAAGCTCCATAAATCGGATATATCCACAAGTACTGCGTTGTAAAACTAACCTATGCGCCTCCGTTGGGTTAACACATGTCCTCTGAAGCAGATTGATGGGTTTTTGTAACAGAAATAGGTTGCAATTTTCAATTTAGAAATATTTTTGTTGGTTAGTATCTGTCAGAAACGTTATAGGAAAAGATCCAAAAAGAGTGAATCACCATTTGACTCATATGCAGAACTTAAGTTAAAGAGACACATTTGCAACAGCTTTTTATATTATATACATTTTCAAAAAGAAAAAAAAGCTGTTTTTTGTCATTTTAAAAATAGAAAGTAAATATATATTCAAGCCACTAGGCCACCATTCTGAATCATTTTTGATTTGTTTTCTCAACAAATAAGTGCTTTGTTACCCTGACAGAAGAACATTATGTCCTCTATTACCTGGACAGATCTTTTTAAAAGCAGAGACATTACAAGCATTTGTAAGAACAGAATTTATGCATTCATTTATTCATTAAAGAAAAGGTCAATAGAGGGATCAAGGGTTTATTTGCAGGCAGCTAGCCCATGTTATTCAGACAAACACAAAGAGCTTCATGACTCTTCTGCTTCAAAGCATTGCAGGAATGCAAGACCGAGTATGAATGCTCCAACATAACATCTAAGAGAGGAATTGTTGAACACTGGATAATAACTGTTTCAGTGAAGCTGGGTTTTGTTTTACTGTAATTATATAAAAACAGTAACTGAATGCGGTTGAGACGCACGTAAAGGCTCTGGGAGTGTAACGTGAGCCCAAGCTCCTTTTTTTGCTCTGCGCACCACAATGAGTGCTTACTGAGTAAATGCCATGAGTATAAAAAACCCAGACACTTGAAAAGACCAGCGTAGTTATAAAAACGGTGAGGCACAAAAGAACTGTCACTCAGGTGCCCGGGACACAAAGATTTACAGCTGTTGAAAGTTTTTCACAAATAGTTAAAAGACCACTTAAAATCTTCTTCTGGTGGTCTTTCGTGGTTACAACACAGGGACACAGCAAATTCTGACAGAGGAATACCTCAATAACTTTATATTATATGATGGTCCATGTTATAATAGCAGGGCCTCCCAGCATTATAGCAGGTCTACATAATGTGTAGTGTTGGGAACCCAAGTATATTTTAAGAATTGGCCAGCACCCTGTAGTTTGCTACCGCTTTCTCTTCAAAACCACAAAAGGGAAGCATAAATACTTGTTTGAGTCTGACTGGCTTTATTATTCTCACTTTCAAAGAGAAACTTCAGTAAAATAATACAATAAAATACAATAAAATGAATTTGAATATTATAATCTCATTATAATTATTCTTTACCGTTGTAGATATAAAAGTAGCATTATTTTAAAGTTTGCTTACCACTATTTTTATGATTATTATCGTCATTTTTGTTAAAATGCTGAAAATTGGAGCTCAAGAAACATGTTTTATTATTATCCTAGATGAAGAAAAAAGAAATTCGGAAAATAGAAAGGGCAAAAAAGCATAATTTATTTAAAAAAATAATTATTCAAACTATTTTTATGAACAGTAATTATTGAATAAATGTTTATAACTGGTGTAATATATAATTATTCATGATGTGTGTTGTAATAAATTATATCATATTGTAAATAATTATAACCAAATTGAAAATGCAAAAGTGTAACAATAATCGATAAGTGTTATAATGCATTAAAGGAGTCATGTGATGTTGCTAAAAAGAACATTATTTTGTGTATTTGGTGTAATGCAATGTGTTTATGCAGTTTAAGGTGCAAAAAACATATAATTAGACTTAATGGATGGAAAGTAATGTCTTCAATGTCTGTTCAAGCTGTGTGTATTGTAAGTCTTTTTGGCACCCAGCATGCAAGGGTGTGTTCACCGTTTAACTTCAGCCATGCCCTAGAGCGACTGTAACTATTCAGTTACTCAAAATGTAATTTCATTCCTCTTTTGTTTTGTGCTCTCCCCAGATTCCTTTTTACACCGAAATGTGTAAGACGCTGAATGCGGGGGAGAACTGCAGTACTCTTGTGGGCTATACTGCTGTGTATAAAGTCTGTTTCGGCATGGCCTGCTTTTTCTTCTTTTTCTCTGTGTTCACCATTCGTGTGAGAACCAGCACAGGATGCCGGGCAGCTGTTCACAACGGGTAAGCGGTCGCCCCAGACACTTTTGAAGTGGTATTTACACTGGAAACAGAGCTTGTTCCTCCTCTGATTTGCTCCGTGGCCCCTCTGGGCCCAGGTTCACAGGACCTATAGGGAAAACAGCATATTGTGTGGCCCGCTGCCTCTATCTGTACGCCCCTCCTAGTGCTCCATTATTCACCAAGAACCAGAGCCCTGAATAGAGGTAATACTTCAAAGCTCTGTCTAGAGGAAATGGCGCTTGGAGACGAGCTTCCCCCCTACGAATGGGATGGTTTAGCCCCACATGAGAGCACTTCATGTCACAATAATTGGATCTTTGTGTTGTATGCAAATGCAGGATAAGGAAGTATATGACTGAACTCAGTGTTGTATTCAGCTTTGTCCTGCTCTGACATTCATACAAGCCATTAGAAAAAAGCCCAAAACCACTAATAAATAGCTTATTTAGATCTTCCTGAAACTCCCCTTTGATAACATACTAATGTGGGTAAACAGGAAATCCTATACTAGATAGCAAGCAGTCAAAGCATCTCAGAATGACATACTGTGGGAAAAGTGTCATGGTAAATATTTGGGGTGGTAGGATTTTTTATTTGGTTTGAATGATGTCTCTTATGCTCACTACGGCTGCATTTATTAAAAATAAATATTTTAATAATTGTTGAAATATTTGATGAAACAACAAATTAAATAGTTATTTGAAAATACACAAAACAGTAATATTATGAAATATTATTATTACATAATATTAATGTAGTTTCAAACAGCATTTATTCTTGTTGGGAATAATTTGAACAGTTTCTGCTAAACTTTAACACTGTGATTTAATTTTTAAGCTTGCTTTACACACTTGCTGCTGTTTTCAAACCCATGTCTTATATTGTGAAGTTGGACTGCCAGTATAAGAAATGTTTCCTTATTCATTATGTCTCTTTTGTTTTTTCTGTTTCCTTGCAGGTTTTGGTTCTTTAAGTTTGTGGCTTTGCTGGCCTGCTGTGCAGGCGGATTTTTTCTCCCAAATCAAGAAAAGTTTTTAGAAGGTTTCGTATGCTCAGTTTTCCCATGCTTCTTCCCTTTTCATGAAATTTGTTGCTGCTGTTTTCATGCACTCTAATGAGGCTTGTAAAATGAAACTTTTTGTTGAGAAGTATTGAGACATTCCTGGCAGGTTTTATTATTTCTACTTTAAGCCTGCAGCGTTGTTGGAATATCTCCCCTTAAATGTCCAAGAGCAACAGAGTTGATCTACAGTGAGGTTCACCAACTCCAGTAACTTAGACAGAGTCTTCCGCTGCCTGTATCAATAACCCCCTGACTACACACATATTTAGAGGAACGTTGCACAAGATCCTGAGTGATAGAGAGGATGTCAGCCTCTTAGAGTTGACCTTGAATTAGCACACTCGTTTTAAAGGAAACATCTCAACTCTTTTCATAAACACGCTGAAGTATAGTAAATATGCAATGTTATTTTAGTATTATTTAGATTCTGATATTAATAGTTTTCCTTAATATTGTGAATCAGTTTTATTCACTATTTTCATTTTCGTTTGAAATTTTTAGTAATATAGTTGTTTTTGCATTATTCAGGGGCGTCGTAGTTGGGTGAAAAGTGGGAGTAAATTACCAGGGCCCCAAGTGGGGGACGGGCCCCTGAGGAATGAAATTTTATTTTCCTTTAAATATAGTTTTAAGATCACAATAAATGTTGTTAACTAATGTAAATGATAATATTTTGGGTAACTGCATCAGTTGATTGATGTTTTAAATGATTTCGTAGGTAGTACCCCGAGGTTACGGGTGCCCATGGCCACTGCGGGGGCCCAGAATTTGGTGTATTTGGTGGAATATAGTTTTTATAGATTTTCATGCCAGTTTTAATAATTTTAGTACATCAAGCTAAACTAAATGAAATTGAGTTTTTTTCTTTTTTCAATGTTTTTTCATATACTCCATTTTATTTCAGTTAACAATTATTATAAAAGCATAATATATGGTTTTAGTTCTAGTTAACTATAATAACCCTTATCATATATTAATTTTATGCCAGATGTGTTAAAATTTAGTAATCATTTCATGCATTATAAGTCATTACCTCAAACACTGCTCAAGATGAATGGTACTGTTCCATGTTTGTGTTCGTTTTAAAGCATTAAAGTAATTCATGAACACATTTATATCAGGTCCAAGCGATTATCGCTCTTTAGTGTCTTGTAAATGATGTGTGCTTCCTGATCTGTTCTCAGTTCCTGGCTTTTAGCAAAGAGCAGTGTTTGTGCTTTCATCCAGTATCAGCTTGAGGAAAAAACCTTTGACTCATCTCTCTTTCTCTTTTTCAGTTTGGCGTTATGTTGGGGCTGCTGGAGGTTTTCTCTTCATCATCATCCAGTTGATGCTTCTCGTTCAGTTTGCCCACAGATGGAATCAAAATTGGTGAGCTGAAGTTTAGCCCTGTCCAAATAAATCTCTGATTTTCCTTTTTTCCCTCTTTTCATTCACCAAGTGGAAAACTTATTAGGCTCTTGGAGACGTTTTCTAATACTTTCCGTCATTGTATCCAACTGTTGCTTGGTATGAAATTTGAATCCCAGCAACTGGAAATCATTAGGTCTGGGAAAGAAGACTATAGTGTAATCTGGCGGCATTTAATTTCCACTGTCAGTTAGGTTGCATGGTTGCCAGCCGGGGTGGTCTGCTATAGCTGAAGGGCACTTTTTTAAAACTGGGTTGAAAGTTTTTGGGGAAGTTTTAGTGTGCTTGGTATTTATTTTAGTCACTGGCGCTGTGGCGGACAAAGTGTGAGGTACAGTGAATAGTGTGAGTATTGATAAGAGCAGAGCAGGTTTCAAAGCAGTACAAGTGAAGTCATTTTTCTAAGAACTAGAATGTGGGAGTTTTCAATACATGAAACATTTGAAGCAGCACACTGAAGCAGAAAATGAAAGCACAGATTTTTTTTTTTTTTTAAGCTGAGATGTTAAGCAGGGGTGTGTTCATAAATAATGTGTGTTGTGGCAGTAGAGGATGGCTTTGTGTTGTGATGTTGACATTATTGGGAGGAGAAAGAGAAAAGTAAGAGGTTCTTGGCTGTTTTCCAGTTTGTGGACAGGAAACCCATGGCAGAGCTCAACGTGCATCATAGTTTCCTCTCTGCTTTCTCTCAACAAATTGAAACCTCAGCACAAAGAGCAGAAACATCCAAGACTGTCACTGGGAATTTTGCAGTACAGGAACTATTGGGGACAAAACAATCCTAAGAAGTATCCTAGATTTGACTTCCCTTAATGGACACTTTTTATTTTGAAGTAATGTAAAAAAAAAATGCAAATTTAAATAAAATTATTTATTGTAATTTATTTTTAATATTATTTGTATTTATGTGTTTACTCTAGGGAAAATATATATTATATAATTTTTTTTTTTTTATTATTAATTTTTTTTTTTTTAATCTAAAATAGATTTAGGAGCCTAACACTTTTATGTAAACTGATATATTTCTTTAATAGAAAGTTTAAAAGTATTTTTTGCAAAATAGAAATTTATGTTAAATTATCAATTTCTTTACTGAAACTTTAGATCAATTTAATGCATCCTTGCTCAAAAGTATTCATTTTGTAAAAAACACAGTACAAATACAGTATGTCCCCACTAAAATAAAGCAAACGCTGGAGGATTGCCCAGCAGATGGAAGTCACTGCTGTCAGCACTTCTTATGTGCATTACTGAAGCATTCCCTCACCCCACGCCTTCACAAGTCTTCACTGCTCACTCAGTCAAGCGAGTTATGCACCGATATGGTGCATTTATGATAAGAGCAATCTACCACTAACAGAAGCTCTTTTTTTCCAAACAACTGTGTTACAGTTGATTAATTGCTGTGACAGATTATCTAGGTTAAACATCCTGTAAGGAGGCTGAGGAACACAACAGTAATATGCCTTTAATTAAAACATCAGGATGTCTATTTGGTCACTGATCACTACAAACACCCCCACAGACCACCTGGTTCAAAGACTTGCTAAATGAAAGTGCTTTTTGTTCCGAGACACCTAGTTCACGATACCATTCAGAGGTTTGGGTTCAGTAAGACTTTTTCTTAGCAATTATTAATTTTATCAGGAAGGATGCATCAATTGGATCAAAAGTGACATTTATAATTTTACAAAAGGTTTCTATAAAAAAAAAAAGCTAAATCAAATGTCATGTGACACTGATGATTGGAGTGTAAAAAATATATATACCAATTTTTATTGTTTTAATATTTTACAATATTACTGTTTTTACTGTATATGTAAGAGACTTATTTCTAAAACATTTTATGCATATATATTTTTGAGCACACTTGTATATTGCAGTGTGGTCTTGGTATTAACTGGTTTCGGGTTTACCCTACCCCAAAAGAAAGTTTGTGGTTGCTTGTTTACCTGTTGGCTCAAAGGCTGGGTTGGGTTGTAGACCAGACCGTACGTTGATAGTCAAAACACTCCGTGACTATCATGACTACCAAGATTTGAGATGCAGATCATTTAGATTGTCTGCAGTGAGAAGCTTTTGTCTCATGAAAGGAATGTGCTGGGTTAATTACAAAGCTAACTCAACAGTTAACGCAATAGCTTTAAAAAATTGATTAAATAATCCAAAAAATACAAATAAACAAATAAAAATTCACACAATTTTAGCTTCATCATCAATGGAATAAAAACCATTTTCATTTACCAGTATTAACATTCCATTTCACAGTATTACCCTAACATAAATTAACAATGAACAATAATATATTTTTAAATGAACATTCGCCTAGAACAATCAAATTAAACAATTGTTCAATGTTAGTTGGTGATGGTTATTGTGCTAACGAAAGATAACAAACTGGAAAGTGAACATCTACCAATATGTTACACATATAAACTATTATTCATTATTTTAAGAGGTTATTATTAGATGTTAAGCTGGTGGATGGACCGGTTATGATTTTGAGCAAGAGTTTTCTCCATTGCTGCGTCCGAAATCGCTTACTTCCCTAGTATATAGTATGTGAAAAACAGCATGCGAGGCGAGTAGTATGTCCGAATTCATAGCATTCGAAATTCAGTAGGCGAGAAGTACCCGTATGACCTACTGCTTCCGCCCAAATTCTATCGTAGGCATACCATGGACACATCCTAACACAACCTAAATAAACGGATGACTTATTGAAAGTTTAAATTATCGCGCTGTTGTGGCGACGCATGACACGTGACAACATCAATATGGCGGATGTAGTACATCCGAATTCCATTCATACTACCCACATTCATACTATATAAAATCTACTTTTTTTACGGTCGGGTAGTACGTTCCATTTTGCTTAAGCAGTATGTGATTTCGGACGCAGTATACCTATTGAAGCTCATCGAGAGAATGCCAAGAGTGTGCAAAGCAGTAATCAGAGCAAAGGGTGGCTATTTTGAAGGAAATAGAATATAAAAGATGTTTTCAGTTATTTCACCTTTTTTTGTTAAAGTACATAACTCCACACAGTTTTCAGTGAGAACCTACCAATGTAAATGGTCATGAAAGTATGTGTCCAAACTGTTGGCCTGTACTGTATATATATTGAAAGGGAATATAAATACCTCTACATATCTTCCCTCTGTTGTTGATTAATTCAGGTACAATTGGGCAGTGTTGGATAGTATGCTTGTGTTAAGATTTATATTAAATACGAAAATAGCAAGCTGAATATGTTTAAGTATGAATTTAAATTAATTCTAAATGTAGAAAAATAACTAAGAGTTGTTATAAATGTTATTTTATGCAAATTAATAAATTAAACATGCATTATTTACAGTATAATTAAATAATGGAGTTTTTTCCCCTATTTAATCTAACTTTTGGAGACTGTTTTGTCTCCAAACCTGTATCCATGCAATATAAAATATCTTTTTGATTTATTTAAATTATGAAACAAGCAATGTAATACAAAACGCAAATCATATCCGTTTGCATTCTAAGAAGAGAAGTTCACTCTGTGTGTTTATTCGCAGAGCGTGGTAAACAATCAGCCACCTTGGTTATTTATAAACGAATAAAGCTTGAGCCATGATCATGTGTTTAAAGAGTTGCGTCCAACAGCTTCTTTGGAACACATGGTGACAGGCAAATGTTTACTGGAAGAGGTGAAAGGCAAGCCACTCTAGCAGGTATGGGGGAAAGCTGGCAACCAGCTCCAACAATTACGCACATACATACCTGCTTGTCATTCTAGGCAGACAAATTATTGGTTGTGAGAAACAGGGCAGTTGTGGTCAGGCTTGGTTGGATCCGTTTGTTTATTAGGTGCCCTGAAAACAATGTTGTGGCATGGAAGGAAGACAGTTTCCGCCTCTGCTTACGAACTTGGAGGCAACCCGAGTGGGGTATGTGCTCATGTGCACCTGACCCTGATATGATGACCTCTGCTGGGTTGCTGGACACAAGAGATGTGCTGATGCATGTGGGCCTCAGTACACTGCCATGCTATGACTACTCACTTTCCAGACAACCCTCGCTATCTGCCCTTGGGAGAATGTTCTAGCACAAACGTTTCTAGCACTCCACAGCATAACAGTCTGCCTTGCTAAGATCACTTTAGGTATAGAAATCACCGTTGATGCATTACATTTGTGAGCAATTTTTCAATTTTGTTGTGCTGAAAAGATTTTTCACACCTTGAACCACCTTTAGGAACTAGGTACTCGAGATTGACATCCTTAAAACATACAGTCAATAGTTCAGCGTATTGAACTGGGTCTTTCATATGTAAGTGGACACACTTGAATGAAGCTTTTATGGCTGCCAAAATGGCACGAGAGAGTGTTTGGGACTTTAATCACTGTTGTGATACAGACAGTCATTTTAAACCAGCATCAAATGTGATTGGGTGAACATGTTTAAAACTGTGTCAAGGCTTGTGTCAGTGTCTCTGTCTTTAGTTCATTGTGGCTTCAAGAATTATAAGAAGAAAACATTTATAAAAAACACTGATTTAGTTGAAAACTAGAAAAAAACATAAGTCTACTTTTTATTTTATAATACTTTACATATATATATATATATATTTTTTTATTGTTATATTTTATGGTACTTGGAATAAATCTTCATCTTAATTGCTGACTACATAAAGGCATCCTTTATTGACCATTTTTTTTAAAGTAATTTCACTGACTAGATTAACCCTTACTAGCTTTATACTAGCTAAATAATTGATATTAATAAGCTATTTTATTGCCCTGGTAATTCGCAAGTCTTTAAGAGATTTAATAGGTAAATAAACACAACAACAGAATTATCAATATTCACATTTTGTCAATTCACTGTGAATATATCATGAATATTTCATGTATCCAGCCCAGCCCAGTCTTAAAGCTGGTTGGGTGCACTTTGTGTTATTTGACAGACATGCGTAAAAGGCTTGCTGTGCCCTTGCTGACCGGGCCTCCCGGGAGCCTTGACCAATATGGGGCCCGTTGTAAATAGGGGTTAAACAGGGCTAACGATCAGAGAAAGGCATACCAGTGGAAAAGCCTAGCTAAATATAGATTTGGAGTCTGGAGTAAAAAAAATGGGCAGTGAAACTTGTCTTCCTGCCAGGGACCTGAACAGCAGTGAGGCCAGCCTCCCCTGTGGCTACCAGGCTTATATTTTAAATGTGCTATAACGCATGGCTAGTTTGATACGCTGGCTTTTTTTTCCACAGTCCCTCAATATGCTCACCCATATGCTTCATTTTCACAGCCTAGATAGACTTGAAGTGGGTTATCGGGGGTTTTTATGTCTGCGGCTTCATGAATTTTTATTTTTTATTTTTTTCTGAACACTAGCCATGACACGCAGTCGTCCGCATTTTGCTAAGCACCGAGGGTGGTTTTTGGATCATTCTTCAAGATGGTGTAACGACCACAACAGGAAATGCTTACATTTCACCTTGTTATCTCCCACTGTTAGTCAGATCAGAGTGACAAACCCTGCGTCCAAAACCTTGTTTCAAAGCCAAGTCTGTTTTTGCTCTGCTTATGCTATGCTAACTCCGTTACTTAACTGGCCAAAAACCACATCTCTGCCCCCACTAGTGGATGTGTAACTCACAGTTGCACCCTCTTTATAAATAGTTAACGACTGTTGGCATGGTGGTGGTGTTTACGGTGGACAGAGTTTTCTTGTTGTTGTAAACATCCAGGTCTCGGTTTTCAAGTTGGCAGCTCGACTGGCAAAAGGCTGAAGTGCCGGGAGCAGCGGTCATTTCCTGTAACGCTATCAGGAGGACTGCCGATGAAGTCGACCTGCATGCATGAATGACGAAACAAAAGCCATTCATGGAAAATCAGATGCCGCAATGATTGAATAACCGCAAAAGCAAAACACGATGGAATGAGTCCTGACTAATAGGATATTGAATTTAATTTTCTCTATTAAAGAGGAAAAACTGCATTTTTTTCCCACCTGAATACAGTGTGTTGTTGTCAGATTGTTTTCTGCTTCACACACAGTATGAGTAGTATGTGTGTTAATGGACAGTACAGTGTTGGTGAGTGCATCTGAATATTTTTACACACAGGTCTACAGATATCATTGTTTCCTTTTCCAAATTGTATTGACTGCTCAAAAGTATGAGATACCAATTTTTCAGGAGTTCAGGATGCAGAACAAGACACATGCTTATCTGAGAACTGTTAATTCAATTTTGCAATTTGCTACAATGTTAACCCTGCCTGCTTCAAATGTTTCTAAATGATTAACAGTTTAGAAAATCAAATGTAATCCTGTACATTACTTTAATAAAGTAACTGAAATAATTACACTGCTTGCTACAGTTTAAGGGCAACTTGTAATCTGTAATCAATTACATTTCCAAAGTAACCTTGCCAACACTGACTGACTGTGTGTGTGTGTGTGTACAGGTTTTTATATCCTCGTGGGGACCAATTGTCCCCGCAAAGATAGGAATACTAGTAAATTTTGACCTCGTGGGGACATTTGTGAGGTCCCCATGAGGAAACAAGCTTATAAAACATACAGAATGAAGTTTTTATTAATTCTAAAAATGCAGCAAGTTTCCTGTAAGGAGTAGGTTTAGGGTCAGTGTAGGACAATACCACATACAGTCTGTACAGTAGAAAAACCATTACGCCTATGAAGAGTCCCCACAAGTATAGCAAACCAGACATGTGTGTGTGTGTGTGTGTGTGTGTGATATGTGTCTCTACCTTTCAGGGATTAAAAATTATTTTTTATGTATTTTTAGTTTAACTATCAACCTTTTTAATGATTCATAGCGAAAAAAAGATTTGGTAATTACTTTTCTTTCTTGGATTCAGACTTAAGAAATGCCTCCATTTGTCTCGTTCTTGTTGATTTGTTTGGGTTGAGCATAGGTCCCTCCTGGGTTCAGACTGGCAAGAGAGAAGGATTAAATAGTTTGCAAACTTCTGAAAATATGAGCATTTATAGCATCACTTTCCTCAAGGCTGCGCTGTAATTAAGCCATGTTTGATGGAAACTGTGAATTAGTCTGGGTTAGCTGCACTGTTGTGTGCTTTGCCTGTGCAATATATTACAGTTTAACCGATGCCATTTGAGTACGAGTACCTCTTTTCGCACTAGAGTAATTTCCAATCAGAGCATTTTCTCTCCAGCTCCCTGTCGAAACATTCCTCTAACTACCCACCTCTCGCTTGGACTCCAAACATTATCCAGTGATGGATATGAGACTCAGGTAATTGTCCTTGTTAAAAATCACAGGTGTGTGTGTGCATCAGATTGTCAGGTATGACACTCGTTATTCCTGTCACCACAAGGTGAAGACGAGTCAAAGGAACGTTCACACATCTCTTCCTGTTATCGAGCTTGTCATGTATTTCTTGTTATCACTGAACCACACCAGCTTACAAATGAGTAATGATTTTAATAACTGTAAGGATATTATAGATTGTTCAGTTTTTTTACAGGAGAATATCAACTGGTATTTAATATGCATATTTGTATATGTTTTTAGTAAAGACCAAGAGGTCTGTAATATTCTTCTTTTTTTTTTTTTTTTAAGAAATCTCACCCAGACTGCTGCTACTTTTCTTTTCTTTTTTCTTAGTGGTGTGTCTTCATAGAAATTGATTTTAAAAATAAACCATCTCTAAGAAATATTAACTGGAATAAAAAGTGACAACTAGACCCAGTCATTCTTTTGAAGTTAATAATGGATAATGTTTCAAACTCTCTTTATTTGTTACTATCTATATCCACATACAGAAACAAACCTCATGTGGGCAGCAAGAGGAACAAAGTTGCTTGGAGTAAAGTGTGTCAGAGCTGTTTTAATTACTCTGAACCCTTTGCCCCGCTGCTCCATTCCACACTCCTTCATTACAGTACTTTTAATTAGCTTTTGACTCACCAAAAACACTGAAGCATTGATTCTCTTAAAGGTAATCTCTATGTGCGCTACTGTAATGACCTCAGGTCTAGAAAGGCCTGATGGGAGAATGACCAGAGTTGCTTTGATTGATGTGACCCACCTCTAACATAACCTTAAAAAAGAGAAAGAGAGGCAGAGAAATTACTAGTAACGAGCTTTTTTCTAACTTTACTTGGTGAAAGGAATAATTCACCCCCAAAGAATTACATTTGCTTCAAATGTATTCACACCTAGAACGTCCAATATGGATCCAATATAGATCCTCTGCAGTGAATGGGTGCAATCATATTAAGAATTCAAACAGCTAATAAAAGCATCACAGTAATTCACACAACTTCAAAACATTGCTTCCAGCTAAAAGAAAGGTTCTCTTTCCATGATATAGATTTCTCCATTTTTAGATTTTTCTTGAGTTACCTTTTCTCATAAGTTTTCTTTAAGTAATAAATATAAAGGGGGTCCAATGTGTCCAAAGCAATTCTTCACATATGTTCTCTTTTAGGGTGAACATCCCTCAGAGACTCTGTCATGACGGAAACAGATGTACTTCTGCCCATACTCTCTCACACACACACACACACACACACACACACACACACAGGTAATGGAGTAGTGATTACCTGTAGCTAACAGAAACATGGTGTGAATGAGTTTAGCCTCAGCAGCAGGGCTGGAATGGCCATTTGTCCTCTAAGAAACTCAGCATTACGCTAGCTCACAGTCCGGAGGTATCATTACCCCGCACTCGCTCTTGAGCACAGATGGTGCCAGTGCAGGATGGTTTAATGTCCACCTGTCTGATGGCTGTGCAAAAAGCTGCCTCTCTGGCCTCAATCTTGATCTTTTACTGTCACACACACATACACCAGCAAACACAACCACACACACACACTTCTGCTGCCACAAGACGTAAAATGCATTAAATCCCAATGAAAGACTCTTAAACCTATTATTAGCTTCCATTAGACTCACCTTAGGTCATTACAGTCAAACTCAATGAGATGCCATGTGAGAAAATAGGCCTTTCTGTGTCACATCGTTTATGATTTCAGCCAGTGACATGCACATAAAACAGATTTTTCTTGTCACTGGATAAATGTACTCTGTAAATGTTCTTTGCAGTCTGATTTATCTCTGAGCAAGTGCAAGATTAATAACAGAAGCAGTTTTGGGCAAGGAAAGACTTGAGGAACAGATGTTTAGATCAAGATATTGAGTAACATGTTAAACATATGCCAAACACTTCTGTCAACACTGGGACAATCAATACTAAAGTAGCAAAAAATCAATTTAATAGTTAATTAATAATAAAAATTATTACAATAATAATTTTGTCTTTATTATTATAGATTTTATTTTGTGTACTTGTTTTGTATTATTCATAATATTTTATTTAGAAAATGTTATTACTATTTTTTCCTCTCTCTCTATTTCATGGTCTTATTTCATGTTGTATACTACTAGATTATGCATTACTATTTTAGTATTCTCAATTATTAATATA